>SJXQ01006270.1:140120-306746 GCA_006408695.1 Aepyceros melampus | reverse complement strand
AGATCATTCTGTCATTTTTGAGATTGCATCCAAGTACTGCATTTCAGACTCTTTTGTTGACCATGATGGCTACTCCATACCCTTCTAGAGTACTCTATTGCCCTAGCTGCTGCCCTTCCCCCACCCACTGCCTCCCGAATACCTGGCGCTGTCAGGAGGCCCATAAGCAGCTGCACTACCTCCATATCTGGCCCTCACAGGGGCAAACCCAAGCCCTCCAGGGCAGCCTCAGGATTTAAACCCCAGTGGACGATTCACATGTAGAGGTAGAAATAAAACCACAATTAAAAGCCAGCTTCAGTGTGGCTGAAGGAAGAAGAAGCCGCTAAGGAAGAAGACCCAAAACCTTCCCACCAGCTGTACAAGTCGCAGATTAAATCTACATGATCAACTAAGCAGACTCTGTGAAAATGCACTAGCTCTTATAGCTGTGGACATTGGAGGCAAGAACAGACAGCAGTAGGACCAGATTAGAATCTGAGTTGCCCCCACAGCGGGTCCAGTAATCAGCACAGTGTCGGAGGGCATCCTACAGAGGTAAGGTGGACTGTGACTCCCAGCAAGGGAAAGGACTCTGACAGCAGTGACTCAAGAAAAACACTTTTTGACTTTTTCTGTAGATTCTTTTGAATTTTTTTTTTTTTTTTTTTTTTTTTGCTTTTCCCCCTCTTTTGTAGTTGTCAATTCTATTGGCACTAAAAAATCAACTAAGCTTTTTTTTTTTTTCCCCAGTCACAACTTTTAATGTTGCTATAAGCTTATGCCTCTACATTGGGTTTTTGCAGTTCTGGGCAGTTTTCCTCTTTTCCCTCTCTCTCTCTTAAAAGTTAATTAAAAAAATTTTAAACCTATTATTATTTTTTTACATTTATTCCTTTGCTTGCCTTTCCTACTGTTCTTTGTCGCTGGCAGTTAATCTTTAATGTATATAAATCTTCTTCATCTACCTCTATTTAACTCTGCATGTCTATTCTTTCTTTTCTTTCTTTCCTTTCCTCTCAATATATTTGCTAGTTTTGTTTTCATTGCTTTATTCTCGACTTGGCACCTTGCTTTGGTTTTGTTTTTCAGTTTTTGCTTAAGTTAGTTTTGTTCTTAACTGGTAAATATAATATTTGATTTCCTCTGTTTGCCAGGTCAACCTACTGTACTTTATTATTGTTGGACAGTTTCACTTTGCTCGAGGGAGTATATGTATATGTGAGTATGTCATTAATTTAATTATTATTTGCCTGATTTTGTAACTGCCATTTGTCCGAGGTTCATCTTTGGTTTCTCATTCTTGAATATTTGTTTTTATCTCACTTAATGCCATAACAAACTACTTGTGGAATCATTGTTCCTGACCAAAGACCAAACCCTGAGCCTTTGGAGTTGGAGCACTGACTCCAAGAGCCTAGACAACCAGAGAACCAACCCTGGGGAGTATCATAAAGTGAGAAGTCACACAAAGAAAACCACTTGAATACAAGACCCCGAATCATCCAATCATCAGTAGCACCCTGTGCAGGACTCCTCATCTCAACAACAAACAAAACAAAAATACAAACCCAATCATCAGCAGATAGGATTAACACCTCACTCAGCTGTGCCCATCAGAGGAAAAACAAACAAACAAATGAAAACTCAGCACAAATCTAAGCCTGTACAAAGTCACAGAAACCACTGAAACAACCTTAGGAGGGCAGAAACCAAAAGGAAGAAAGAATTCAACCTTCTTCCAGGAAAGAATTCAACTTTCCTTGAACCCTGTGAAAAGGAGTCCTCAAACACAATAACTTAAAAAAATAAAAATAATAATAATGAAAAGACAGAGAAATACTGCACAAATGAAGGAACAAACTAGAAACACAGATGTCCAAATAAATGAAGAGGAAATAGGCAAACTACCTGAAAAAGAACTCAGAAAAATGATAGTAAAGATGATCAAAAACCTTGAAAACAAAATGGAGAAAATGCAAGAATCAATTAACAAAAACCTAAAAGAATTAAAGAATAAATACACAAAGACAAGTAACACAATTACTGAAATTAAAACTACACTAGAAGGAATCAATAGCAGAATATCTGAAGCAGAAGAATGAATCAGTGAGCTGTAAGATATAATGGTGGAAATAACTTCTGAAGAACAGAATAAAGTAAAAAGAATGAAAAGAACTGAGGACAGTCTCAGAGACCTCTGGGACAATATCAAATGCACCAATGTTTGAATTATAGGGGTCCCAGAAGAAAAAGAGAAAAAGAAAGGGTATGAGAAAAAATTTGAAGAGATTATAGTTGAAAATTCCCCCAACATGGAAAAGGAAATAGTCAATGAAGGCCAAGAGGATATAGGATAAACCCATACAGGATAAACCAAGAAAAAATACACCAGGAAACATAATAATCAATATAAGAAAGACTAAACACAAAGAAAGAGTATTAAAAGCATCAACAGAGATGCAACAAGTAACATACAAGGGAAACCCCATACATTAAACAGCTGATCTTTCAGCAGAAACTCTACAGGCCAGAAGGGAATGGCATGATATAGTTAAAGTACTGTAAGGGGAAAATCTATAACCAGGATTACTGTACCTTGCAAGGATCTCATTCAGAATTAATGGAGAAATAAAAAGCTTTTCAGATGAGCAAAAGTTAAGAGAATTCAGTACCACAAAACCAGCTTTACAACAATGTTAAAGGGACATATACAGTGAAGGAATGCAACAGAAGAAAAAAGATCTGCAAAATCAACCCCAATTAAGAAACTGGCAGTCAGTTCAGTTCAGTCGCTCAGTCGTGTCTGACTCTTTGTGACCCCATGAACTGCAGCATGCCAAGCCTCCCTGTCCATCACCAACTCCCAGAACTGGCTCAAGCTCTTGTCCATCCAGTCGGTGATGCCATCCAGCCAACTCATTCTCTGTGGTATCCTTCTTCTCCCACCTTCAATCTTTCCCAGCATCAGGATCTTTTCAAATGAGTCAGTTCTTCCCATCAAGTGGCCAAAGTATTGGAGTTTCAGCTTCAGCATTATTTCTTCCAGTGAATATTCAGGACTGATTTCCTTTAGGTTTGACTGAATCTCCTTGCAGTCCAAGGGACTCTCAAGAGTCTTCTCCAACACCACAGTTCAAAAGCATCAATTCTTCGGCACTCAGATTTCTTCACAGTCCAATTCTCACATCCATACATGACCACTGGAAAAACCAAAACCTTGATCAGACGGACCTTTGTTGGCAAAGTAATGTCTTTGCTTTTTAGTATGCTGTCTAGGTTGAGCATAACTTTCCTTCCAAGGAGTAAGTGTCTTTTAATTTCACAACTGCAGTCACCATCTGCAGTGATTTTGGAGCTCCCATAATATAGTCTCTCACTGTTTCCACAGTTTCTCCATCTATTTGCCATGAAGTGATGGGACCAGAAGCCATGGTCTTAGTTTTCTGAATGTTGAGCTTTAAGCCAACTTTTCCACTCTCCTCTTTCACTTTTGTCAAGAAGCTTTTTAGTTTCTCTTAACTTTGTGCCATAAGGGTGGTGTCATCTGCATATCTGAGGTTTTTGATATTTCTCTCGGCAATCTTGATTCCAGCTTGTGCTTCTTCCAGACCAGTGTTTCTTATGATGTGCTCTGCATATAAGTGAAATAAGCAGTGTGACAGTATACAGCCTTGATGTACTCCTTTTCCTATTTGGAATCAGTCTGTTGTTCCATTCCAGTTCTAACTGTTGCTTCCTGACCTGCACACAGGTTTCTCAAGAGGCAGGTAAGGTGGTCTGGTATTCCCATCTCTTTCAGAATTTTCCACAGTTTATAGTGTTCCACACAGTCAAAGGCTTTGGCATAGTCAATAAAGCAGAAATAGATGTTTTTTCTGGAATTATTGTGCTTTTTCAATGATCCAGTGTATGCTGGCAATTTGATCTCCGGTTCCTCTGCCTTTTCTAAATCCAGTTTGAACATCTGGAAGTTAATGGTTCATGTATTGCTAAAGCCTAGCTTGGAGAATTTTGAGCACTACTTTGCTCAAAATCATCTCATGTGAGATAAGTGCAATTGTGCAGTAGTTTGAGGATTCTTTGGCATTGTCTTTTTTAGAGGTTGGAACGAAAACTGACCTTTTCCAGTCCTGTGGCCATTTACTGAGTTTTCCAAATTTGCTAGCATATTGAGTCCAATACTTTCACAGCATCATCTCCTAGGATTTGAAATAGCTCAACTGGAATTCCATCACCTGCTCTAGCTTTGTTCATAGTGATGCTTCCTAAAGCCCACTTGACTTCAAATTCTAGGATGTCTGGCTCTAGGTGAGTGATCACACCATCGTGATTATCTGTGCATGAAGATCTTTTTTGTACAGTTCTTCTGGGTATTCTTGCCACGTCTTCTTAATATCTTCTGCTTGTGTTAGGTCCAGACCATTTCTGTCCTTGATTGAGCCCATCTTTGCATGAAGTACCATATTATAATGCATATATATGGGATCTAGAAAAATGGTACTGATGAATTTATTTACAGAGCAAAAATAAAGAAACAGACATAGAGAACAAACTTACGGACTTTGGGAGAGGTGAGGAGAGAGTGAGATGTATGGAGAGAGTGAGATGTATGGAAAGAGTAACATGGAAACTTACATTACCATATGTAAAATAGATAGCAATGGGAATTCGCTGTATGGCTCAGGAAACTCAAACAGAGTTTCTGTATCATCCTAGAGGAGTGGGATGGGGAGGGAGTGGGAGGGAGTTTCAAAAGGGAGGATATGTATACCTATGGCTGATTCATGTTGAGGTTTGACAAAAAAACAGCAAAATTCTGTAAATCAATTATCCTTCAATAAAAGGTAAATAAACTAAAAAAAGAATTTTCAATTTGGAAATCAGTTCTGTTCAGTCACTCAGTCATGTGTTGGGAGCCACGTTAGGCATTACTGACAAAATAGAGGCACGGCCCTAAATTTACCCCCTCCCTTTGTTCCATAAGCACAGACCTGAAAGAAGGAGTTAGGCTTTGTGATTCTGACTTGGGTTTACCTTTCCTCAACTGAGTTGACTGAAGAGAATATTAAGGTGCTTATTGTTTTTGAGAGGAGCAGGAGAAGGCATAAAGTCTTCTGCAGCTGTGCTCAAAGAATAATTCATAAAGTTAATCACTGACATTTGTTTAAGGACTTTTACAAAAGAGTGTTTCAGAGGCCGCAGCTTGAGACCATGGGAGGGATTCCTATCTGAAGCCTATTTGTGAGAAAAGTGTTTATGGCAAAGGAGTTTGCTGAATTTGTGAGGTGAGGTGAAGTTGCTCAGTCGTGTCCGACTCTTTGCGACCCCATGGACTGTAACCTACTAGGCTTCTCAGTCCATGGGATTCTCCAGGCAAGAATACTGGAGTGTATTGCCATTTCCTTCTCCAGAGGATCTTCCCAACCCAGGGATTGAACCCAGGTCTCCCGCATTGGAGGCAGATGCTTTAACCTCTGAGCCACCAGGGCTGAATTTAGGGCTTAAGAATAATTAAAATAGTTAGAAGCTAAAGATTTAAGGATTGCTGTAATGTTACAATATTCTGCTGCTGCTGCTGCTAAGTCGCTTCAGTCATGTCCGACTCTGTGCGACCCCAGAGATGGAAGCATACCAGGCTCCCTCGTCCCTGGGATTCTCCAGGCAAGAACACTGGAGTGGACTGCCATTTCCTTCTCCAATGCATGAAAGTGAAAAGTGAAAGAGAAGTCGCTCAACTCTTAGCGACCCCATAGACTGCAACTACCAGGCTCCTCCATTCATGGGATTTGCCAAGTAAGAGTACTAGAGTGGTTTGCCATTGCTTATAGCTTATAAAAATTAGAGACTTTAGAGATATTATTAGCTAGAAGCCCTTTCTAAGAAATAGTGAGCTTAGTATACTAGGGGCAAACAGGACTTAAAAAGATAAGAAATAAACTGAGGAATGTGGTATGCAGTCCAGACATTAGCATGAGTTACAGTGTATTCACAAGGACACATGAGAAAAAGCAGATAAAAGAATCGCTGAGGAAGGAACTCCTTTTGAGGGGCAACAATGATTTTTGGAGAAAAATAAATCTGGGTCTCTGGGAACTAAAAATATCAAACTTCTGACCTAATGCTTTTGTAAAAGTATAAAAGAGAATCATAAGCTTGAACAAAACAGACACTCCAAGAAAACTGAGAGGCTGACTCAGTTTCTCTCACAGACACCGCCCACCCCTTCAGGCTGAATCCCTGGCTGCTGGAGCTGGACTCCGGCAGTCGTGTTTGACTCTTTCTGACACCATGGATTACAGCACACCAAGCTTTCTTGTCTATCATCAATTCCTGGAGTTTGCTCAAACTCATGTCCGTTGAGACAATGATGCCATCCAAACATCTCATCCTCTTTTGTCCCCTTTTCCTGCCTTCAGTCTTTCCCATTATCAAGGTCTTTTGCAATGAGTCAGTTCTTCATATCAAGTGGCCAAAGTATCTGAGATTCAGCTTCAGCATCAGTCCTTCCAATGAATATTTAGGACTGATTTCCTTTAGGATTGACTGGTTTGATCTCCTTGCCATCCAAGGGACTCTCAAGAGTGTTCTCCAATACCATAGTTCAAAGGTATCAATTCTTCGGTGCTCAGCTTACTTTATTGTCCAACTCTCACATTCATACATGACTACTGAAACACCATAGCTTTGACTATATGGATCTTTGTCGGTAAAATAATGTCTCTGCTTTTCAAAATTCTGTCTAGGTTCATCATGGCTTTTCTTCCAAGAAGGAAGTGTGTTTAATTTTATAGCTGCAGTCACCATCTGCAGTGATTTTGGAGCCAAATAAAATAAAGTCTCTTATTGTTTCCATTGTTTCCCTATCTATTTGGCATGAAGTGATGGGGCCAGATGCCATGATTTAGTTTTTTGGAATGTTGAGCTTTAAACCAGCTTTTCACTCTCCTCTTTCACTTTCATCAAGATGCTCTTTAGTTCCTCTTTGCTATCTGCAGTAAGGATTGTGTCATTTGTATATCTGAAGTTATTGATATTTCTCCATGCTATCTTGATTCTGATGTTTCACAAGATGTACTCATTCTGCATATAATCAATAAGCAAGGTGACAATATACAACCTTGATATACTCCTTTCCCATTTGGAACCAGTCTGTGTTCCCTGTCCAATTCTATCCATTGTTTCTTGACCTGCAAACAGATTTCTCAGGAGCCAGTTAAGATGGTCTGGTATTCCCTTCTCTTGAAGAAATTTTCACAGTTTGTTGTGATCCACACAGTCAAAGGCTTTGAAGTAATCAATAAAGCAAAATTAGATGCTTTTCTTTTAATTTCTTGCTTTTTCAATGATCCAGTGCGTGTTGGCAATTTGATCTCTGGTTCCTCTGCCAGTTCAGGTACTGTTGATGCCTGGCTTAGAGAATTTTGAGAATTACTTTGCTAGCATGTGAGATGAGCGCAATTGTGTGATAGTTTGAATATTCTTTAACATTGCCTTTCTTTGGGATTGAAAACTGACTTTTTTTAGTCCTATTCACACTGCTAAATTTTCCAAATTTGCTGGCATATTGAGTGTAGCACTTTGACAGCATCATCTTTTAGGATCTGAAATAGCTCAACTGGAATTCCATCATCTCCATTAACTTTGTAGTGATGCTTTTTTCGTAGTGATGCTTCCTAAGGCCCACTTGACTTTGTATTCCAGGATGTGAAAAGTAATACACATTGATAAATGGGCTTCCCTGATGGCTCAGACTATAAAGAATCTGCTTGAAACTCAGGTGATCCAGGTTTGATTCCTGGTTCGAAAGATCACATGGAGAATGGAATGGCAACACACTCCAGTATTCTTGCCTGGAGAATCCCATGGGCAGAGGAGACAGATGGGCTACAGTCCATGGGATCGCAGAGAGTCAAACATGACTGAGAAATTAGTATTGCTTTTCATTTCATTTCATTACCTCATTAATGGATAATCTACAGTTTGTGTATTGGTCAAGCACACTTTCATCAATAATTTTATTTTTTAATATAAATTTATTTATTTTAATTGGAGGTTAATTACTTTACAATATTGTATTGGTTTTGCCATACATGATTGAATATTTGCATTTCTGAGGTTATTGATATTTCTCACGGCAATCTTGATTCCAGATTGCACTTCATCCAGCCTGGCATTTTGCATGGTATACTCTGTATATAAGTTAAATAAGCATGGTGTCAATATACAGCCTTGTACTTCTTTCCCATTTTGGAAACAGTCTGTTGTTCCATGGAGAAGGCAATGGCAACCCACTCCAGTACTCTTGTCTGGAAAATCCTATGGATGGAGGAGCCTGGTGGGCTGCAGTCCATGAGGTCACTAAGAGTTGGCCACGACTGAGCGACTTCACTTTCACTTTTCACTTTCATGCATTGGAGAAGGAAATGGCAACCCTTCCAGTGTTCTTGGCTGGAGAATCCCAGGGATGAGGGAGCCTTGTGGGCTGCTGTCTATGGGGTCACACAGATTTGGACACGATTGAAGCAACTTAGCAGCAGCAGCAGCAGCTGTTGTTCCATGTCCAGTTCTAACTGTTTCTTCTTGACCTGCATACAGATTTCTCAGGAGACAGTTAAGGTGGTCTGGTATTCCCATCTCTTTAAGAATTTTCCACATGATTCAAATTAAGATAATTGTCAAAAATTCTTAAAAATCTGAATTTTAGTAACTTCTCTTTTATTGAAACATAGTTGATTTACATTATTGAACAACAGTTGATTTACAATATTATACTAGTTTCAGGTGTACAGCATAGTGACTCTGCATTTTTACAGATTTTTCTCCATAAAAGTTATTACAAAATAATGGCTCTAATTTCTTGTGCCATTCCTTGTCTATTTTAAACACATTGGCTTGTACATCTTAGTTCCACACAGCTAATGGCCCTGCCACCTTCCCTATCTTTATTGGTTGTTGTTCACTCCCTAAGTCATGTCTGAGTTTTTGTGACCCCATGAATGACAAGATGCCAGGCTTCTCTGTCTTTCATTATTTCCTGGAGTTTGCTCAAACTCATGTCCAATGAGTCAGTAATGCCATCCAACCATCTTGTCCTCTGTCACTCCTTTGTCCTTTTGCCCTCTTTTCCAGTATCAGGGTCTTTTTCAATGAGTTGGCTCTTCCCATCAGGTGGCCAAATATTTGAGTTTCAGCTTCAGCATCTGCCCTTCCAGTGAATATTTAGGGTTGATTTCCTTTAGGATTGACTGGTTTGACCTCTCTGCTGTCCAAGGAACTCTCAAGAGTCTTGTCCAGTACCACAATTCAAAAGCATCACTTCTTCAGGGCTTAGCCTTCATTATGGTCCAACTGTCACATCCATATACATGACTACTGGAAAAATCATAACTTTGATTATACAGACCTTTTTCAGAAAAGTGATATCTCTGCCTTAATATACTGTCTAGGTTTGTCATAGCTTTTCTTCCAAGGAACTAGTGTTTTTTTTTTTTTTTTTTAATTTCATGGCTGTAGTCAGCATCCAAAGTTATTTTAAAGCCCAAGAAAATAAAATCTGTCACTGTTTCCATTTTTTCCCTGTCTATTTGCCATGAAGTGATGGGACTGGGTGCCATGATCTTGGTTTTTTGAATGCTGAATTTTAAGCCAGCTTTTTCACGCTCCTCTTTCACCTTTATCAGGAGGCTCTTTAGTTCCTCTTTGCTGTCTGCCTTTAGATTGGTATCATCTGTATATCTGAGGTTGTTGATATTTTTCTCAGCAATCTTGGCTTTCAGCTTGTGAGTCATCCAATCCATATTTCAGCATTAGTTTTTGTTTGTTTGTTTGTTTTCCAATATCTGTGAGTTTTTTCTGCTTTGCTATATGCATTCATTTGTAGTAATTTTTAAATTCTCCTTTTCCGTCTGACATTTCACTAAGGATAATATATTCTCTAGGTTTATCCTTGTTAGTGCAAATGGTAGAATTAAATTCTTTTTTATGACTGAGTACCATTTTGTTGAATATATATATATATATATATATATATATATATATAACACAACTTTTATCCATTTATCTACTGATGGTCACTTAGGTCGATTTAGTATCTTGGCTATTGTCACTAGTGCTGCAATGAACAGGGGGGTCCATGTATTTTTTGAATTAATTTTTCCATTTTTTCAAGATATATATCTAGGAGTGCAATTACTGGATGATGTAGTAGTTCTATTTTTAGTTTTTGGAAGCTTCATACTGTTTCCATAGCAGCTGCACCAATTTACATTCCCACCTCCAATATCTGAAGATTCTCTTTTCTTCATACAACATTGGTTATTTCTAAATTTTTTAACGATAGTTACTTTGACAGGAAGGAGATTATAGATCATTGTTTTGAAATGATTCGTGTTTCTCTAATAATTAATCTTGCTGAGTAACTGTGTTTTGCATTTTAGCATTCTATATGTCATTTCTGGAAAAATATATATTCAGATTATTTGTGCATTTTTTAATTAGGTTTTTTTTAATATATTGAGTTGCATGTGCTGTTTTTATGTTTTGGATATTATCTTCTCATTGATCAAATCATTTGCAAATATTTTCTGTTGTTCTGTGGGTTGTCTTCATTTTGTAGAGTTATTTTTGCTTTTACATCTTTTGCCTTAAGAGATAGATCAAAAATTTTCTCTTCTTATAAATCAAAGATTGTTCAGCTTATTTTTTCTTCTATGAGTTTTATGGTTTCAGGTCTTACATTTAGGCATTTAACCCATTTTTAATTCATTTAGATGTATTGTATGAAGAAATATTCTAGTCACATTGCTTCACATTAGCTACCCAGTTCTCCCAAGCACCTTTTATTGAAGAGACTATCTTTTCTTAAATTTTATAACTTCTGAATGGTCTGCCAAATATCTTTCATTTAATTAGCTCACATAAACTCAAATAAAACACTGCATTTGTAGATGGTCAAGAAGTAAGAAAAAAAATTCATCCATAGCTCCAATAATTATAAAACTTTCCTCCTAATAAGCTTTCAGATACTTGAAGCTGAAATGCCAGAATAAAATTATGTATTAAATCTTTTTTCCCATTACATTTAATGAATTAAATAAGAATACAACTAGAGAATAATATGTGAATATATGAATTCACACGTCAATCTCCAATGTGATTCATTCTAAATAAATATAATTTAAGAATTTACACTATATTTCAAGTCATAAGAAATTGAAAATCTTATCATTTGAAAATTATTTATGAAAGTGTACTTGAGTGATGCACAGATTGTGGATTATGGATTCATGAAGTAATATAGACTGATAAATGCTTTTATATGTGCATGTTCAGTCACGTCCAATTCTTTGCAACTCCGTGGACTTTAGCCCTTCAGACTCCTCTGTCCATGGAAGTTTCCAGGCAAAAACACTGGCCTGACCTGCCATTTTCTACTCCATGCTTATGTGTGCATGTGTGCTTGGTTGCTCAGTCACATCTGATCCTTTGTGACCCTATGGACTGTAGCCCACCAGGATCTTCTATCCATAGGATTTTCCCTTTAAGAGTACTGGAGTGAGTTGCCATTTCCTCCTGCGGGGGATCTTCCCAATCCAAGGATAGAATTAGCGTCTCCTGTGTCTTCTGCATTGCAGGAAGATTCTTTATCTGCTAAGCCACCGGAGAAGCTATACTTATGTATGTTGCTACTGCTGCTTTTTAGTCGCTTCAGTCGTGTCTGACTCTGTGCGACCCCATAGACAGCAGCCCACCAGGCTCCTCCGTTTCTGGGATTCTCCAGGCAAGAACACTGGAGTGAGTTGCCGTTTCCTTCTCCAATGCATGAAAGTGAAAAGTGAAAGTGAAGTCGCTCTGTGTCCGACTCTCAGCAACTCCAAAGACTGCAGCCTACCGGCTCCTCCTTCCGTGGGATTTGACAGGCAAGAGTACTGGAATGGGTTGTCATTGCCTTCTCTGATACTTATGTATATTTATTTTACAATTTATATATGTAAATTATAGATGGATACAATTTATATATGTAAATATATATGTAGTTACATATATTTACATATTAGATATCTATTACATATTATATATATTACAAAATATGTAGTTACATATATTACAATAATTTACAAATATGTAAATATATGTAACAATGTGCGTGTGTGTGTGTATGTGCGCTAAGTTCAGTTCAGTTCCTCAGTCGGGTCCGACTCTTTGCGACCCCATGAATCGCAGCAGGCCAGGCCTCCTTGTCCATCACCAGTTCCCGAGTTCACCCGAACCCACGTCCATCGAGTCGGTGATGCTATCCAGCCACCTCATCCTCTGTCGTCCCTTTCTCCTCCTGCCCCCAATCCCTCCAAGCATCAGAGTCTTTTCCAATGAGTCAACTCTTCACATGAGGTGGCCAAAGTACTGGAGTTTCAGCTTTAGCATCATTCCTTCCAAAGAAATCCCAGGGCCGATCTTCTTCAGAATGGACTGGTTGGATATCCTTGCAGTCCAAGAGACTCTCAAGAGTCTTCTCCAACACCACAGTTCAAAAGCATCAATTCTTCAGCACTCAGCTTTCTTCACAGTCCAACTCTCACATCCATACATGACCACTGGTAAAACCATAGCCTTGACTAAATGGACCTTTGTTGACAAAGTAATGTCTCTGCTTTTGAATATACTATCTAGGTTGGTTATAACTTTTCTTCCAAGGAGTAAGCGCCTTTTAACTTCATGGCTGCAATCACCATCTGCAGTGATTTTGGAGCCCCCCCTCAAAAAAAAAAATAAACTCTGACACTGTTTCCACTGTTTCCCTATCTATTTGCCATGAAATGAGGGGACCAGATGCCATGATCTTCACTTTCTGAAGCTTTTTAGTTCCTCTTCACTTTTCTGCCATAAGGGTGGTGTCATCAGCATATCTGAGGTTTTGATATTTCTCCCGGCAATCTTGATTCCAGTTTGTGCTTCTTCCAGTCCAGCGTTTCTCATGATGTACTCTGCATAGAAGTTAAATAAGCAGGGTGACAGTATACAGCCTTGACATACTCCTTTTCCTATTTGGAACCAGTCTGTTCTTCCATGTCCAGTTCTAACTGTTGCTTCCTGACCTGCATACAGATTTCTCAGGAGACAGGTCAGGTGATCTGGTATTCCCATCTCTTTCAGAATTTTCCACACAGTCAGAGGCTTTGGCATAGTCAATAAAGCAGAAATAGATGTTTGTCTGGAACTCTCTTGCTTTTTCCATGATCTAGCAGATGTTGGCAATTTAATCTCTGGTTCCTTTGCCTTTTCTAAAACCAGCTTCATCCAATTCTGCAACCCCTTGGATAGTAGCTCACCAGGAGGTTCTTCTGTCCATGGAATATTTCCAGGCAAAAATAATGGAGCAAATTTCCATTTCCTACTCCAGGGGATTTTCCCAACCCAAGAGATCAAACCTGTATCTCTTGTATCTCCTGCACTGACAAGTGGATTCAGCCCAATACATAACAATATATCTATGTAATCCAGGTTCCTTGAGAGAGCTATTCTTTTTATATATAGTTTCAAATCTTATCGTCTAACCTGCCTCTTTACTCAGATTCTTCAAGTGGGCTCTATTCTTCAGTTTCAGGATGGTATTCATTCAGGTGCAACTTGATTTACAGGAATGATGGAAACTTAGCATGCTTGCATGTTGCTAGGTTGATTCCGTTTTCCCCCATTTGGCTCCTTGGAATTCTGACCTCCTTTTAGGTATTATCTGAATGACTCTGCTCTGTTTGAAAATAGATAGAGGTTTCCATTTTTATAACAGTATAGTCACAGGAACCTTTGGCTTTATAAATTAGGAAACCAGGCACAGACAACTTAAGGTGTTAAAATAGACAATATGCTCAAGCATTTTCTTCTCATGGTGATAAAAGAAGCAAGATAAAAGGGGAAAAATTATATCTATAAAGATCTGGTTCAGAATTGATAGAGATGTTCAAACACAAGGCATTAGGCCAAACAAAATATAGCTTAGCCAAGCCAATATACATACAGATACACATGTGTGTGTGTATATACATATACATAATGCATATACATATATGACAGTGACATTCAATCTTCACACAGAAATTGGCAGAATGCAGAGAATATTTATAAAGCAATAATAAATCACACAGACTTCAAACATGTACCTAAAGACTGTTAGCTGAGAAAACCAATTTGTCACAGTAAGATTTTTTTCTACAAATATCAAGTCAGAGAAGGCAATCTGGATTTTGAAAAATGAAGAATATTTAAGGAGAATGTTCCAGTGACAATAAAAATGAGAAAACTACAAAATGACTTTATGTATTAATTTTCTTCATCCATATTAGAGTTAAAAATTATATGGCTGCCCAATAAAAATTGAGAATGTCTGAGAACATATTACTATATTCCTCTCACTGTTTTTTCCATTTAGGGAATGTTTACTGCTATATTCAGGACCTTGATTCACCAAATATGTTGGGTATTTGGATGGCATGTATTTCACAGGTCATCAGATATAAGAACATTTCTGGATCTGTGGGTAACTGCTCAACACCCATGACTGAATGAGATTTTTACTTGTTTCCTTTGGAAAGTGAATGAACTGGTTTGTGAAGAAATTAATGGAACAAAATGTGTTAACATAAAAGAAGAAATGATTGCTTAGTGATGTTTATTAGTAATCTTGTTTCCTACTTCTGGGATACAGGTCATATTGTACTTTGTCTATGTCCCATGAATTGCCAAGTGTGTCTCTTTAACCCTAGGAGGGGAGAGGGAAACAGAAGAGTAGAATTTATTTCCCTTACCTCCTATCTGCTCAGGTGTAACTTCTTGACTGCACTATAGCCAGGTATCAGCACCAATTAGATGTCGTTTTCAAAGCAGTCTGTCATTGTGAAGTCTGGAAAGTATTTCATTTCTACATACCTCCTGGAGAAGAGTTGACCAGAACATATTTTTCTACTAAAATGAGGGTCTGTTACAAACTTTCTGATTTCTCTAAATTGTCTTCACATATTCAAAAATAATCTTAAATTACTCTCAATTTTGACCCCAAGATTCACTGTCACTTCAGTTTCATGATAAATTCTGAGTGGTATGTCAATTTTTCCCTCTGATATAAGTGTACCTGATGTTCATACTCATGCCCCTGGGAAACAGCAGAATATTTGATGTATTTTGCTCAATGTCTATTTCTCCCATCTGACAGTGTCAGCACTGTCAACAACTGTGCTTCCAGAGCATTGCTCTGACAAATCCATGTTTCATGCCCAACATGAAACAATATTCAAAACAGAAAATATAAATTTTATTGAAAATGATTGTTACTCTCTTGCCAAATGTCTTGCTTGAAATCTGATAAACTACCTGTCTGGTTGTATTACTGTTACTTAGCTAGAAGTCTGAGGTTTAACAAAGGAAATAATATAGCTTTGCAAAGGAAATAATATGAAAGTGAAAGCGGTTCAGTCATGTCCAACTCTTTGTGACTCTATGGACTGTGGTGTGCCAGGCTTCTCTGTCCATGGGATTCTCCAGGCTCCCCTCTCCATGGGATTCTCCAGGCAAGAAAACTCGAGTGGGTTGCCATGCCCTTCCTCCAGGGGATCTTCCCAACCCAGGGATGGAATCCAGGTCTGAGTCACCAGGAGAGCCCAAGAATATTGGAGTGGATAGCCTGTTCTTTCTCCAGGGGATCTTCCAGACCCAGGAATCGAACTGGGATCTTCTGCATTGAAGGTGAATTCTTTACCAGCTGAGCTACCAGGAAAGCACAAAGAAATAATATAGCTTGATCTTAAAGGTAAGGTTTCACTCAGGAGGTAATTATGCTCTAAACCAGTGTAAGATTGGACACTTTGATAAGATTCAACATCCAAAGGTAGAGATAGAATGAAAATCTAAGTGATGCTCCCTTCCTAAAACAAGCAAAATAACAATTACTACTCACCTGGATTAAGCAATTTACAATATCTTATTTTTTTTTTACAGAGGCAGCTTTTCCCACTAACTATTCCATGAGAAAGATACACACACACACACACACACATACACACGTATGTATATTTTCATATGTGGAAGGTAATCCTTACATTTACTCTTCCGTTCCATTCAGTTGCTCAGTCGTGTCCGACTCTTTGCGACCCCATGAATCGCAGCACGCCAGGCCTCCCTGTCCATCACCAACTCCCGGAGTTCACTCACACGTTCATTGAGTCCGTGATGCCATCCAGCCATCTCACCCTCGGTCGTCCCCTTCTCCTCCTGCCCCCAATCCCTCCCAGTATCAGGGTCTTTTCCAATGAGTCAACTCTTCACATGAAGTGGCCAAAGTATTGGAGCTTCAGTTTTATCATCATTCCTTCCAAAGAAATCCCAGGGTTGATCTCCTTCAGAATGGACTGGTTGGATCTCCTTGCAGTCCAAGGGACTCTCAAGAGTCTTCTCCAACACCACAGTTCAAAAGCATCCATTGTTTGGCGCTCAGCCTTCTTCACAGTCCAACTCTCACATCCATACATGACCACAGGAAAAACCATAGCCTTGACTAGACGGACTTTGTGTTGTTGACATTTACTCTTAGACAACACAAAGTTACAGAGGTGGTAAAAATGAAGCTAAAACATACTTTCCCTGGACTTTTAAAATGAAAATTAAATGAATAATAAGATTATAAAAATTATCCCAGATATAATCAAATTGCAAATTTCTTGACAAAAAAATGTAATCTGATATAATTGTTCTTGCTATTATAATGCATTTATTACATAGACACAAGCATACAAATACAAAATTATATATAGTTATGTTACATAGATACAAAGTAAATGAAACTTAAAATATACCATTACTTTATCGAATTCATTTCAAACAGAAAAGTAACTGAATTCTATCATAGGCTTTATCAATTTAATTGCTAAGTTTGACCAAATATTGTCTTTAAATAGCACACTCTTTAAATTTTCCTGCTTATTAAAGTTTAAGCAAGTAATGCTAGAATCAGATACCCATTCAATGTATTTTTAAATAGACATCTCTTTCCAGGTTTATTTGCATTTTAGCTTTCTTTGTGTAAATAATTCTTTCTTGTTTTAATGAATCAAAGCATCATGAAAGCATGTAAGAAAATATATTGAAGTTCTAGGGACTTCTAAAATCCTTGAAAATTAAATATCTTTGTTATACAAAGAGTCATACTTTTGCAGCTCTGACATATTAATAGGAAAGTAAATTTAGAACTGGGCCTCCCAGATGGTGCTAGTGGTAAGGAACCCACCTGCCAATGCAGGAGAAGTTAGGAGGGTTTGATCCCTGAGTCAGGAAGATCCCTTGGAGAAGGGAATGACAACCCACTCCAGTATTCTTGCCTGGGGAATCCCATGAACAGAGGAGCCTGGCGGACTACAGTGCATAGGGTTGCAAAGAGTTGGACATGACTGATGCAACTTAGCATACAAATTTATAATATGCTGGCAATAGGCCACACCCATTAATAGGTCACTGCAGACACTGCGATGGGCACATTTGATGTTGCAAGACTAGAAAAGCCTTCCTCCATTCAAAGAGGAACAATAAGTGGATGCCACTCAGAGGGGATGCAGCTGCAGACAAATGTCATTTTTATCTTGTGTGAGTAAATGATAATAATCTCTAAATATTTCTTAGGTTTGCTCATTAAATTTGAACTCCATAAAGTCCACAGTTATTTCACTTTCTCTATGTAGTTTTACAAATAAAATCCATTTGATTATGTACTCTACAATCTGAAGAACTTAAACATATGTTAGCTGGCATAGTCAGTAAGTTAAAGTACTTGTAATAACCTGAAATTTCATCAAATAAATGATTTGGATGTTATCATTTTAGTTTTTACAGAATAGAGTGATTAATTCTGTTTTCTTGGGGGAAATTTATAATTTTAATGTTGAGTGAAGAAAACAAGGATTAGAAAAATATAGAAATAAAAATTATAGACAGTTTTAAATATTTTATGATAGCTCTATGAGAAAACAAGAGAGGCTCTATTTTGCCTTCAGGTAGCATTGTAAAAGAAATGAGTTTGTGATTCAAAGTACAAATATCACAACTTTACAACACTATAAATGAAAGACTATAGTCAGAATGAAAGACAGAGCATCTTTAGCACTCTGAAACCACAGTGCCAAAGAAAAAATATTTATTTTTACAGTGTTACATATTCCTATTCCTACCCTAGTTTAGAGGTAAGCTTTTATTGTCCACATAATGTCACTGTAAATATTTTATTTGCAAGATGCATTATTCTTCATTTAAACATTTCACCACACTTTGTATCCATCGCCAATTTTAGAAATTATGCCTCAAAATTCTCTTTTCATAGGTTTACAAACATTTTAAATAATGGCAAATAGAGTCACTATTTGAAATTAAATTCACTATTTGAAATTATCACATATTTGTAATATGAAAAGATAGAAATTTCAATGAACCAAATAATAAAACACTATCACATTTTAGGAAATACAATTCCTTACCACTCATTTAATTGACACATATAGTAGACCTTTCCATCAGAGAGTCTAAACACAATTATCATGCTGACTAATCATTTATATTTGTGATGACTGTTGTTTGCATATACTTATCTCACTCAAAATTAAAACATACAGTCATACCATTTATGTCCATTGAGAAATTGAGTTAGTGATATCATAATAGATAAAATTCTTATTACAAGTGGAAACATCATCATAAGGAAATGTATGGTATAAGCAACATTTTTGGTTAAAATTAATATTCTATGCTTATACATGTATCTATCTAAATTAAAAACAATTACTATGAATTAAAATTCCATTAAATCAATAATTAAATGCAAACCTGGAGTGAAAGCAACACAAATGTCCATAAGTGAAATGAATTAATAAGTAGAATGTAGTATGTGCATATAAAGAAATATTGTTCATCCTTAAAATGGAAGGAAATTCTGACTCATTACAGCATGGACAAACTTTGAGGGCATTACAATAAGTGAAGTAAACTAATCAAAAACAACATAAAAGTAAATGCTCATGATTTCATTTATCTAATGTTCCTAGAGTAGTCACTTTTATAGAGATAGAAAGTAGAACAGTGATTTTCAAGGGCTGAGGAGAAGGGGCAATGGAATATTATCGTTTAATTGGTAATAATTTCAGTTGGAGATGATGAAGAGTCTGGAGATTAATATTCACAATGCAGTCACAACCAGTATGAACATACTTAATTCCACTATATTGACAGTACCCTTAAATTAATTTAAGAAACTTGCCAAACATCCTATAGTTACTGAGTTATGTATTGATTTTTAAACAGGGTTAAACTTCTGAAGGTTTAAACAAGGTCAACCTTCCAACAAAATAGTAATGAAAATAATGGAAAATAAGAAGGATTCAAGTCAAAGAAATACATTAGGAGGGTTTGAGGTATTTCAGAAGAATGACACTGAGGGCTATAGTTGGAAATGCATATAGCTATTAGTGGTTCAGACTGATTATTAGACACAAAGATAGTGTGCAGATCATAAAGTTTGGGAAAATATAAAATGCATTTGACAATGAGAATTTCCATATCTTACTTTAAAACAACCAGCTAAACCTTCCAGTAGAATCTGGGAAGTGATAATCATAAGATGATGATCAAGAAATGGAATTAAGAATTGAATGAGCCTTTTGAAATGCCTTTCTCCTTCTTGACTGATTAGTATGAGATGGATGTAAAAAGTGTGGGTAAAGAGAATGACTGTGGAAGAAGAGGACTCTTTCTGTCAGGTCACTTCAGTGGATCACAACATATCATCGAAACTGAAATAGCCTCCTTACTTCTGCAGTTATGGTTTTATTTATTTAACTAGCTAAAACAGCTTTGGCTCCAGGATATCTGAGATGAAAATGCTTTTGAGGACTTAGATCCTCATGAAACTGAAGGAGAAATTAATTCATCTCTGTGTTTGAGTGAAGAAGGTTTAAACAGATTTATGGGATTATATTGGGGGGGATACTACTAAGAAGGTCATTATTATTTTCAATTTATAGCTTGGCAATGTTAAAGTAATGCACTAACAATTTCAAATTAAGTTGTTTCCATCTACAGACTCAGTTCTTCTACTTCTTGTGCATAAGAGTAAAAAGTAAAAATAACTTTGATGTCAAGAAAAATTATTGGATTTTAGTATGTTTCAATAAAGTTTGATATGCCATGCATATGTAACCCTCAGGTATTTCTCCATTTGCAGTATCACTTTTGTTTGAAATCATGGAAAACTGGAATATCACTGCAGATTTCATTATCCTAGGTCTCTTTAACCACACTGGAGCCCACCAATTTCTCTTTGTGTTGGTTCTGATAGTTGCTTTCACCCCCCTAGTGGGCAATGCCGTCATGTTTCTCCTGATTCTCCTGGACCCCCATCTCCACAGGCCCATGTACTTCCTACCGAGCCAACTCTCTCTCATGGACGTGATGCTGATTTTCACTGTTGTGCCAAAAATGGCTGTTGACTATTTGACTGGCAGGAAGTTTATCTCCGCCGCTGGCTGTGGGTTCCAGATCGTCTTCCTCAGTTTTGGAGGGGGTGAATGCTTCCTCTTAGCAGCCATGTCCTATGACCGCTATGTTGCTGTTTGTCACCCACTGAGATACCCAGTCCTCATGAGTTGGAAATTATGCCTCAGTATGATTTTGGGGTCTTGGTTCCTTAGTGCAGCTGATGGGCTCATGCAAGCTGCTGCTACCCTGAATTTCTCATTTTGCAGTGCCCGAGAGATTAATCACTTTTTTTTTTTTTTTTGTGAGGCCCCCACTCTTGTGCGTTTGGCTTGTGCTGACACTTCTGTCTTTGAGTTTGTCATGTACATCTGCTGCGTGTTAATGCTCCTGATCTCCATTTCCCTCATCTTGATTTCCTATAGTCTCATCCTTGCTGTTGTTCTCCAGATGTGTTCTAATGAAGCCTGCAAGAAGGCTTTTGCCACTTGCTCCTCACACCTGTCTGTGGTAGGACTCATTTTTGGAGCTGCTATTTTTACCTACATGAGACTCAAATCCTACAGGTCAGGTAATCATGATAAGTTTGTTCAGCGTTTTATACTATCTTCACCCCTGTGCTAAACCCCCTTATCTATAGTCTGAAGAACAGTGAGGTCAAGGGGGCTCTAAGAAAGTGTATGGATCTGTGTACTACTTTAAGTCTTGATTAACATTAGATTTATTTGCCCTAAAGTTCAAGATTGTACAGTGTGTTTGTAAAATTTCCTTGAGAGAATATATACTCATTATATCTCTGAAGGAAAGTTACATGGCTCAAAATAGCCTGGAGTTAAAACTCCCTTTCAGGTCCTCCGCACCATTCTATGCAAAATAAAGAACTCTTTCACCCAAAGGGGGAAAAAAAAAAAATGGACATTTAGGTTGATTACGCCCCGCTCCCAGCCGGTCTAGCCTCTGGCCAATCTCCAAAATTCCTTGACCCAGCCGTTTAAGAGACAACTACTCTGAACAACCTTGGAGAAGAACAAGCCCCCTTAAGACAATAACTTTCCACATGCATGCCTGTATATACTTACTCTTTTCTTAGATAAGTGCTGCTGCTGCTAAGTCGCTTCAGTAGTGTCCGACTCTGTGCGACCCCATAGAAGGCAGCCCACCAGGCTCCCCCATCCCTGGGATTCTCTAGGCAAGAGTACTGGAGTGAGTTGCCATTTCCTTCTCCAATGCATGAAAGTGAAAAGTCAAAGTGAAGTCGCTCAGTTCTGTCTGACTCTTCGCGACCCCATCGACTGCAGCCAACCAGGCTCCTCCATCCATGGGATTTTCCAGGCAAGAGCACTGGAGTGGAGTATCATTGGCGGCTAGCTAATCTGACTGCTGCCGCTTCTCGCCTCATTAAAGGTGATCTGTTCCTGTAAAGTGCCTGTATCATTCTTTTTCTGAACCTCGCCTTCTCTAACTCCCTTACCTTACAATCTCCATGTATTATTTCTGTTTTACTTTAGGATTCATATAGACTTCCATACTTTAGGGTCATTTGCTAAGTTACGGTCAATAAATCAGACTGTTCCGTTCCGTTCAGTCGCTCAGTCATGTCCGACTCTTTGCGCCCATGAATTGCAGCACACCAGGTCTCCCTGTCCATCACCAACTCCCGGAGTTCACTCAGACTCACGTCCCTCGAGTCCGTGATGCCATCCAGCCATCTCATCCTCGGTCGTCCCCTTCTCCTCCTGCCCCCAATCCCTCCCAGCATCAGGGTCTTTTCCAATGAGTCAACTCTTCGCATAAGGTGGCCAAAGAACTGGAGCTTCAGTTTTAGCATCATTCCTTCCAAAGAAATCCCAGGGTTGATCTCCTTCAGAATGGACTGGTTGGATCTCCTTGCAGTCCAAGGGACTCTCAAGAGTCTTCTCCAACACCGCAGTTCAAAAGCATCAATTCTTCTGTGCTCAGCCTTCTTCACAGTCCAACTCTCACATCCATACATGACCACAGGAAAAACCATACTATTAATTATTAAAAACCTGTTAATTACAAATCCTTATTAAAATGCTTCTACACCCTATTTCACAATAAATATTTGTTCAAAGAATGAACAAAGTTTTCAATGTTGAAATTTGTTGCTTTTTTAAAAAATTGATATAACACTAGAATACTCACAGACATAGGCTTCCCTTAAGCCATTTTCCATAGCACATGCACTTGCAACTTACATCCAGTATCAAGAGACAAAACCTTTGGGTTTCCCTGGTGGCTCAGATGGTAAAGAATCCACTCTCAACACAGATATCCAGGTTTGTATATACAGTACCAAGAGACAATGTCCACATGTCCTTTATCAGTGAAATCACTCAACCCAGTGACACATACATTTCTGATTTGTATCTCTGTTATTTTAACATGTATTTGAATTTTATATCAATGAAATTGTACAGTATGTATTTTTCTTGTCTGTAATATCATTATTTCTTTTTTACTTCATTGTATTTTCAGATTTGCTTCTTTTTTTGTTTTTGTTTTTTATTTTTTTAATATAAATTTTTACTTTAATTGGAGGTTAATTACTTTATAATATTGTATTGGTTTTGCCATACATCAACATGAATCCACCACAGGTATACACATGTTCTCATCCTGAACCTCCCTCTCTCCTCCCTCCCTGTACCATGCCTCTGGGATTATTTCAAATTAAAAGTATTTAAAGATTCCTACACAAATTTACACTGTCAGTAGTTTGTTTCTTTCATTGCTAAGTAGTACTTTGTTATTGGTATGAATCACCATTTATTTATGCATTATTTTCTTGATAGACATCAGGGCTATTTTCAGTCTAGAGCTATTATGATTAAGCTCCTATTAATCTCATTTTTTTTTTTGGTCTGTGATCATATGTTTTTACTTTTTTGGTAGAAGTATGAATACATTTTTAGTAATCTGTTTTCAGTGTGGATGTTGGATTTTAAACTCCTGCTAGCAGAACACACAAGTAGCCGTTGCTCCAAGTTGTTGATATTACTGTTTCTTTTTATTTTGTCTGTCTTATTTAATGTACTCATTTGGTCTAATTAGTGTTTTCCTAATATGTAATGGCACCCCACTCCAGTACTCTTGCCTAGAAAATCCCATGGATGGAGGGATCTGGTAGGCTGCAGCCCATGGGATCGCTGAGGTTCTGACACGACTTACAGACTTCACTTTCACTTTTCACATTCAAGCATTGGAAAAGGAAATGGCAACCCACTCCAGAGTTCTTGCCTGGAAAATCCCAAGGATGGAGGAGCCTGGTGGGCTGCCGTCTATGGGGTCACACAGAGTTGGACACGACTGAAGTGACTTAGCAGCAGCATTAATGTGTAATGATGCTTTCAAATTCAAAATGACTTTTGAATTAGCTTATTTCCTATTTGTATGTCTTTCTTTTTGAAAGATTCATCCAATCTTTGAAAAAAGAAAAAAAAATTGTGCTTCTAAATCAAACACAAATTGGTAGTTTACTTATAGATAACACATGGTGTTTATAGGAATATTTGGAACTTTTAAATAAATTACTTGCTACTTGTTATACAAGTATACACTTTCTGATATCACTATTTCCACTTAATTCATGATGATTTTCTATTTTCATCGATCTAGGTATGTATATAATGTATTATTCCACCTCCACTGGGTTTGAAGCTGTAACTTTGTTTCTTTAAATTATGCAGTGTAATAAAATATTTCAATTGTATTAATGGAATCATGTCATTGGAAATCTGAATTTTTTTCTAGTATTATGCACTCTTCACCCAAGGAAGTTAGATAAAAAACAGATAATAAACCTTAAAGTTTGGCTGCTCAATTCATTATGGAGGAAAAAAAATTAATCATTAGTCAATCTATGAAAGAAATGAAAAATTTTATTCAAGTCATCTTGAGGATTATAATCTCGGAGACAATCCCTCAGAGAGCTCTGAGATCACGGGGAAGCTAGTATATATGTGATTTTGATGAAAAGAATACAAGCCATCAAGCACACATTTTGGAGATGTTTACTGCCATTTGCAAGGGATATCTTAGATAATGATTTTAGTGCTTTTTTTAACTATGGGATGATGCAAGAAACTGAGTTCATAAAATTTTCTCCTGGAAAAAGAGGGTCAGCTCTAACAGTTTTCCATGAGCACAAAATTCCATATCCTGATCTTCACCTAGAATTCCTTTAAGAGTATAATGTATGTTAGCAACTGCAGTGTTTAATGACTTGATTCTTGTGTAACTGGATGGTGAGAAACATTATTTTATAATATCCTTCCTTTATGTGTCAATTTTGACTAAGTTTTGAGAGGCATTTTATGACTGGTTTGTCTTGCAGTGCTAGGAATGCTCATTTCCAGATCAGTCAAGGATTTTGTTGAGAGGACACTCAATGTGCTAATAGTGGATTAAGTCCTTTAATAATAGCCTAAAACCAGGATGTTATGACCCAGGAAATGATTAACTCTTGTTGCTTCTTCTCATATCTAGAGTTACACTATTACAGTCATTGATCTTATAAAACTATACATGTGATCAATTGTTTCAAGATGCCTAGTCATCATTATTTTTATCAGTCTCAGTCACACATTTGGTAATACAAGAAATAATCTTGCAAAACAAACAGAATACAAGTAATACAGCTAGTAACCTTAATAAGTCATAAGTATTTAAGCTAACATCTTTCATTAGATCCAGCCCATATCTCCCCAAGCCATCTGTTCCAATCTGTTCAGTACCAACCACTATCTTTAAGTGAAATAATATCTTGAATTGTACATAAAGTTTACCAAAAACATCTACATGTTCAAGGTAAATGGTGAGTCATCATGATTCTTTACAAGTTTGAGATGGGAACATTAACTGCTAAGGAGTTATGAGGTTGGTATCAGAAAAAAAAATCTTTATAGTAGGTTTTTCTGACTTTGAGGATGTCTGATTAATACATAATGCAGATATACAATACACACTGGAAGGAATGGTGTCAGGGAACATTTAACAGCAGGATTCCTGCATGCTGTTTTCTATTTCTCATAAATCTTCTGTTCCTTTTCAGTTCCTTGCAACAGGAATGAGTGAAATGGCATGCTGTTCACAGGATTGAGGTCATAGGATGAGACATGCATGACTCTCCTTCAGTAAACATTCTCCTTACGACAAAACTGTTTAGTCGCAACCTTCTTTTTTGAGATATGAATTGTCTCCTGACCTTATGACCATTGTTAATTCCTTGTTCTCTTGATAATGGTTGCTGTACATTTGGTTTTCTGATCTTTATCATTGTTGAAAGAAATTCCTTGTACAACAGCCTATATATATTCACAGAAAGATCACTAAAGCACACTTGCTCCATCAGAGCTTGGGTCCCCGTGTCTTTCTTCCTTTCTTTCTTTCTCTGTCTCTCTCCCTCTGGCTAATTCTCTGGAGTGTGGAAACCCCCTGAGCTCAGTCTCCTGCCCGGGCTTTTAAGACCCCCTCAAGAGGGCACCCTGTGCCTTCATGAGCGATGCAAGCCCTGTTCTAGAGTTTTATTGATTCTTTGCATAAACCAGGGAATATTAGCTTCTTTCTCTCTTTCACTTTCTTATTGTCAACTCCAGACCACCAGATTCCTGTCCATTAAAGGACTGCAACAGGATGGGAGGAGATCCAATGAGCAGATAAAACGTTCATGTTCAAATTTTGTCTTGCCTTAAAGTAGGAAACTTATTTTATCAATATATTCCTTATTTTTCCTGCTGAATACATACTCACAATTAGTTTTAGCTAAGAAATTTGGAAAAATTAGAGGCCAAGATTGAGGGCAGGAGGAGAAGGGGACAACAAAGGATGAGATGGTTGGATGGCATCACCAACTCAATGGACATGAGTTTGGGTAGACTCTGGGAGTTGGTGATGGACAGGAAGGCCTAGCTTGCTGCAGTCCATGGGGTAGCGGAATCAGACACAACTGAGCAACTGAACTTAACTGAAGAAATTTGGAAAAATTATAGGCTATTGGATTTTCAAAGAAAATATTTACAAATATATATTTGTTTATATCTATGTATTTACAAATATATATGCATAACTCGGGCTTACCAGGTGGTGTTAGTGGTGAAGAAACTACCTGCCAATGCAGGAGACATAAGTGACACTAATTCAATCCCTGTGTTGGGAAGATCACCTGGAGGAGGTCATGGCAACCCACTTGAGTATTCTTGTCTGGAGAATCCCCATGAACATAGGAGCCTGTGGGCTGCAATCTATAGGGTCACAAAGAGTCAGACATTATTGAAGGAACTTAGCATCTATGCACACATAACTCTCCAAAGATAAAGAAATTAAATATTTATATAAAGTTAACTGTAAAACAATAATTTTAAATAACTTGTTTAGAATCCAATTTAGAAATTTAAATGCTTTATTTTGCCATTTTTGCTTGAACTGAATCCCAGCTTTTGCAACTTTTTCTTTTGTTACAAAGTATTTTTGTTCAAATTGTTTCCTTTATGTCATGTGAATTAAGCAAAAATATGATCTAAAGAAGACAATATAAAGGAGCATGGGACAGAAACAGCTGTTCAGGTTCCTGGAGTATTTTGGAAGTGACACCTAGAGACTTAGAAGAAATACTATTCCTGCATTTAGCTTAAAACTGAATATTGGGTTTCAAAATCTTTAATAAAATTCAACCATTATTCAAATATTTTAAACTATGTTTGTCTCCTAAATAGGGCCATACATCAATTAAAGGATAATTTCACTAGGTCTTTTATTTCAATAGTCCACTTAAGGTACATTAAGTAGATTAATCACAGCCTCACTGTCATAGAGTTAGCAATTTAACATCAGAATGTCATACTGAATGAAGCAAGTCAGACAGAGAAGGAGAAATATCTCATGACATCCCTTATATGTCGAATCTAAATACAAATGATACAAATGAAATTAATTATAAAATAGAAAGATAATCACAGACTTAAAGAATGAACTTATGATTGTCAGGGGAAGAATGGGGAGCAGGGATAGGGAGTTTGGGATGGACATGTAAATACTGCTCTATTTAAAATGGGTTTTCAACAAAGACCTACTGTATCGCACATGGAACTCTGCTCAATGCTATACGGAAGTCTAGATGGCAGGGGAGTCTGGAGGAGAATGGATCCACATTCATGTATGGCTGAGTTCCTTCACTCTTCACTTGAAATTATCACAGTATTGTTAGTGGGCTGTGTGTGTGCTTAGTCACTCAGTCATGTTTGATTCTTTGCAATCCCATGGGCTGTAGTGTCTTCTGTCTCTGGAATTTTAAAGGCAAGAATACTGGAGTCGGTTGCCATTTCCTGATCCAGGGGATCTTCCCAACCCAGGGACTGAACCCACACCTCTTGTGTCTCCTGTATCAGTAGGCAATTGCTTTACCAGTGCATCACCTACCCCGGCAGAAAACAAATAGTTTATATGAAAAATAACAACAATAATAATAAACATACAAGGTACTTAATTCATGAATAACCTTGTGACTACATTTTGCTTGACATTTCACTTTGTTTCTTTTTTATTGTAATTCTATTTTACTTTTATTTATTTATTTTAAATTTAAATTTATTTATTTTAATTGGAGGCTAATTACTTCACAATATTGTATTGGTTTTGCCATACATCAACATGAATCCACCACAGGTATACACATGTTCCCCATCCTGAACCCCCTTCCCACCTCTCTCCCCATACCATCCCTCTGGTCATCCTAGTGCACCAGCCCCGAGCATCTTGTATCATGCATCAAACCTGGACTGGCAATTCATTTCACATATGATATTATACATGTTTCAATGTCATTCTCCCAAATCATCCCACCTTCGTCCTCTCCCACAGAGTCCAAAAGACTATTCTATACATCTGTGTCTCTTTTGCTGTCTCGCATACAGAGTTATCATTACCATCTTTCTAAATTCCATATATATGCATTAGTATACTGCATTGGTGTTTTTCTTTCTGGCTTACTTCACTCTGTATAATCGGCTCCAGTTTCATCCACCTCATTAGAACTGATTCAAATGTATTCTTTATAATGGGAGAGTAATACTCCATTGTGTATATGTACCACAGCTCTCTTATCCATTCATCTGCTGATGGACATCTAGGTTGCTTCCATGTCCTGGCTATTATAAACAGTGCTGTGATGAACATTGGGGCACATGTGTCTCTTTCAATTCTGGTTTCCTCGGTGTGTATGCCCAGCAGTGGGATTGCTGGGTTGTATGGCAGTTCTATTTCCAGTTTTTTAAGGAATCTCCACACTGTTCTCCATAGGGGCTGTACTAGTTTTCATTCCCACCGACAGTGTAAGAGGGTTCCCTTTTCTCCACATTCTCTCCAGCATTTATTGCTTGTAGACTTTTGGATTTGTTTCTTATTTTAAGTATTATCATAATTATGAGAAAAGTTCAACATTAGCTCTATTTTTTAAAAATGGAGACATATTTATTGACACACACACACACATATATATATATGCTCAAGAAGTATCAGTTTAAAAAAAATAAGACTGAAAACACACCTGCTTCCCATATGAACACATATGTGAAATAGCCATCCTTGCCTTTCATTAAAAACAAGATAGTCAAATGGAGTCTGTGCTGTTAGAGTTTGTGGTAAAGTAGGTAGAGTTTGTGGGGATACACTACTTTAGAATGTGAGTTCTAAGACAAAAATTTCAGGACTTGAAACTGGATAATCTGTATGACCTCCAAAATGTTGCTTATATCTGTAGAATCTATGAAGATTTTTGTTGATTAAATAATAATCAAATGTAAAATGCTAATAAATATAATATATTTAAAATGCTATCTGACATTTGTAAATGCTCAGTTAGAGCTGGCAGCCAAAATAATTATATGTAAAATAAGTACATTAGCTAAATGTTTTTGCTATGTTCACTTACATATTCAGTTTATTTGGTGATCACTTAACTGACTCGTGAATCTATTGAAGATTAAAAAATAAGCAGAATCACTTTGGTGAAGTGAGTCGATCTTTTTAATCTTTTTAATGCCTCCCTCCCCTCCCCCTCCTCCCCTTTTAATAGGCAGTCTGTAGAATAATCAAGTTCATCTACTGATGCCCAAACACCGAGGAGACTCAATGGAACTGCAAGTGAATTCCACCAAGTTGCCTGCCCTGGAGCTTCTACCTAGTGTAAGGAACAGGTCATACACAGAAACCTTAACCAGAAGAGTAGTTGGAAACTGCTTCCCTGGTGGCTCAGTGGTTAAAGCGTTGGCCTCCAATGAGGGAGACCCGTGTTTGATTCCTGGAGAAGGAAATGGTAATCCACTCCAGTATTTTTGCTTGTAGAATCCCATGGATGGAGAAGCCAGGTTGGCTACAGTCCATGGGGTTGCAAAGAGTCAGACACAACTGAGTGACTTAAAAAAAAAAAAAGAGTAGAAATGAAATATACAAAGAAAAGAGAGAATGATGGGAAAGGATTCAGAGAATGCAATTTCCCTCTCCTTCATCAAAGGTTTATACCACTTAGTACAATTAACACTGAAATAGACTATTCCTTTAACCCTTTCCACATAAACTCTTCCACAGCACCCAGAGGAAAACCTTCTATGTCTGTGTCCATACAAAGCATTTCCTCGTGCTTTTTTTTTTTTTTAAACTTCTTTCTTTGACTGTTCCATGGGGACATTTTCCAATGTCACTTTATCAAAGGGTTGTTGTTTTCTTTCCCAGGAGCCACACACAGCAGGACTTCAAGAGGTGGGTGCCCTCTCGTTTCTTATTGCTCCTCTCAAGACATTTATTCCCCATGTCCCTGTAAACCCTCAGCTGTGTCAAAGGAAGTGCCTGGATTGAGGCATCACCCATGTCTTTCAAACACTCTGTAAGAAATAAGAAGTAATATTGAAGCAGGCACCTGAATGGTATAAGCAAAGTCCTACTGAGGAGAGTGTTGCTTGTAGCCTATGAGGCACCAGTTGGGCTAGTGTGTTAGATATGGAAAAAAAAAAAACTCAACAAAAAGGACCTTTTCTGGGTAGTGAGAAATGGGTAAAATGAAATGGGGTGAGATATGGGCCTTGGGAAGACTTCCGAGCCCAGGTTAAGAAGGAGTGGATAGGTCATGTTCAATGTGCAGAGAGTATAATTAAGCATAAATGGAGAGGCTCTAGAACAGATATGACATCCTGACATAGTTGTGTAGTCCTGAGCAAGAAAGAGGAGAAGACAGTTTGAAAAATATCTAGGAAGTCTGTGCACATGAAGGAGCAAACATAAAATCTTAGTAGAAGGCCATAAAACCTCTAGCAATGATGGAGAAGACTGTTTATGTGGAAGAGAGAAGAGGGTATAGGCAAAGATTAAAAAAAAAAAAACAAAAACCAAAAACCCAAGAAACACAATATTAAATTAAATGAGTACAAATACTTCAGTTTCATAAAATGGGAACTAAAGGTAAGGAGATCTTATTTATGTTATCTTATTTTATGTTTATTTATTTTTTTTAATTTAATGTACCCAGAAGAAATTTGTGTTCTTAACTCTGTGTTCTAGGAAAACTAACAAACTAGGGCAAAAAGTGTATTTATGTGGGGAGTAATGGGAGGCACAAGACTACTCAAATTATCATTACAATATTATAACACTTTCAGATTCTATCCCATAAAGCAAAGTATTAGGCATTTTGGATAAAACATACTAGAATTATACTAGATCTGTTACCTATAAAAATCGGTGGTCTAGTAGGAATGTTAAAGATAGAAAATGATTACCACAGAACAACCTACTCCTTTTTCCTTCTCAAATCAATTTTTGAACATTTTAGTGAGTTATCTCATGCTAATATACTTAGTTGTCAAGATCAATAGGATATTTTATGGTGTCTTACAATTTTCTGTTCCTGAATCCCTGAGCTTTGTTTCCTGTATAACTCTTCCAGGAAGAATGCACAACCAAGTATCATCACATACAGATTCCAACTAGTAGGATGAAGGAACAAGAAAGGTGTGTGCCTCTGCACACAGTCCCAACACACTTCTGTTGTCTAAATTTATTTACTTGAACACACTTCACTGGCTTCAAGTAGATTTGAGAAGCATGTGATACTATTCAGGTGTTGCAGAGCTCATACAGGTCTACTTAATTTAAAGAGTAGAATGGATGCCTTAGAGCCTCCATGGAAACATATAGCACACAAAAATGAGAAGGAATAACCCATGAGAAGCATAGAATCAATAGGAGATGGTGATTTGCAAATGGAAGAGGGAAAAGACAGAAAGAGAAATTGGAATGATTTTCTGATTTCTGTATGGAGCAGTTATATGCAATGGGATCACTCATTGTTTAAGGGAACTTGTGCAGTTCAGCATTGTACATGATGAATTTGATATCAATGTGAGATGCTAATCACAAGATTTTCTTAAACTGGAGAGGCAGCAAGAAGAGGCAGAAGTAAGATCATCCTACAATAATTCCTTGGGGCATGATGTGAAGTTGCTCAGTCGTGTCCAACTCTTGGCGACCCCATGGACTGTAGCCTACCTGGCTCCTCTGTCCATGGGATTTTCCAGGCAATAGTACTGGGGTGGATTGCCATCTCCTTCTCCAGGGGATCTTCCCAACCCAGGGGTTGAACCCAGGTCTCCAGCACTGAAGACAGATGCTTTACCATCTGAGCAACCAGGGATGTAGTACTCTGAAAAGTCTGCAGGACAAGAAATGTGTAATGGCGATATCATTGGCTATTTCAAATGAAATTGTGAACAGCTCCTGATGGATTTCAGAATAATAAGCAGCAAAGAACATTACTTTCCTCTGCACTCAGATCTATACATGTGTATAAGTGTGAGAAAGTCAATCTAAACATCTTCATTCAACATGCAGAGTTGGTTTCTCTCCCAGAGAGTCTCTAATTTTAAGAGACAATTAACAAAATTGAATTTCTGGTTCACTTCATTTAAATTTACTTCCAATTACCTGATTATATTCTCTAAGGTCCTGTTTATTTCTCTGTCTCTCCCTGTCCCTATGCTGCTGCTGCTGCTGCTAAGTCAATTCAGTCGTATCCGACTCTGTGTGACCCCATAGACGGCAGCCTACCAGGCTCCCCCCATCCCTGGGACTCTCCAGGCAAGAACACTGGAGTGGTTGCCATTTCCTTCTCCAATGCATAAAAGTGAAAAGTGAAAGCGAAGTCGCTCAGTCGTGTCCGACCCTCAGCGACCCCATGGACTGCAGCCTTCCAGGCTCCTCTGTCCATGGGATTTTCCAGGCAAGAGTACTGGAGTGGGGTGCCATTGCCTTCTCCACCCTGTCCCTATAAGCCTATTCTTCTTATTATTATTTTTGTTTCTATGATTAGTGTGTTAGAATTTTTATCATTAATGAATTGCTATATTTAAAATATACATTTAAGCCATTATATAGGCTTATATAGGCCCTGTCCCTATAAGCCTATATAATGGCTTAAATGTGTATTTTAAATATAACAATTCATTAATGATAAAAATTCTAACACACTAATCATAGAAACAAAAATAATAATAAGAAGAAAGAATAAACTTTAGTTTGAGTTTTTACAATGTGCCAGTCTTTGTTTGGTGTGTATGTGCATGTATGTATAGACTACATGTATGTATGTATTATTATGTAATAATGCATGTGTGTATTATATAGTGTATTGTCTAATGTGTTTCACTTAATCTTCAAAAGATTAATGTGAAAAATGTACCACTATTATCCTGACTTTATAGAAATTCATTTCAACTCAAACTTCATTATTAATTGGTGTTTTATATCATGAAGAGACATAAAAGATATGTGTTTACATTGTAATTTCTGTTTGTTTCTTCAAAGCATTAGAAAAAATTTAGATTATATTTCTATTTTTTATATTTATGATTAATATCTTTATCTGAGTCAAAAGCACACCTGCCCTCAGGCTAGATAATATCTATCATACAATTTTCTACCCATATTCCATATCAACTTCTTAAAAGTGAAAACTTTTATTTCATTCATTTTTAGGGCAATTCAATTTATGTCTCCTGATTTTCAGTGAAAATCTATTCAGTTTATTGAATTGTTTATAACAACCGGTTATTTCAAGTCAGTTGCTCACCAACTAAATCTGATATTTGAAGTTTTCTGAGAGAACTTATCATTATTTTATCAAACAAGTCACTGATATTATAAGTTATAGAATACTTAAAAAGTAAAAATGGCAGTGTCATATACTGTAAAATATAAATCTTCAGATTTAGTATTTGCTAGGATTCCCAAATTAAATACTTTTCAAAGTAAGTATTTTTCAGAAAGAAATGATTTGGTGTTTTTACATTTGTTTACATTACAATGATAACTTTAATGTAAAGACAAGATGTTAGAACATACAAATATTTAACATATAAATGTGCAGTCTTACCAAGATTAATGAATAACTGACCTCTAGTTAATTGGAAATGTAAAACAATATTGTGTTTGCTTAATTTTATAATGATAAATCTAGTAAAGAATGACAAATAATTTGATTTTGTTTATAGTGTATTTTGAAAATCCTGATAAATGAAAACTGATAATGATTAGAGTGTAGTACATTCATTGAGTAAAGAATATGAAGGTCTTTTTATTTCCTTTGAGAAAGGATTGAGATATGGCTGTGTTTTTAGCTAAAATAAAACCTAAAAGTGATAGCATTTTCTATGATTCATCTTCAAGATTCTTCTAGAAAATACAGGGATATAAACTGCATTGCACATCTCTTTTCTGAAATTTAGTATTATTAAACAAATAAATGTTGATGCTAGAAAGAAAGAGACTTTATGTTGGGTAAGAGTTGCACAAATGTGGAAGGGGCTAAGATTGTAAAGCGTATGCCTCCACTTTGAACATAAAGCAAGGAAACTCACCACTAGAGCATTCCTCTTTTGATTCAAGAATAAAATTTCATTCAAGATCCTGGCTGTCATACAAGATATTTTTTCATCATTCTATCATCTTGGAAGTATGTTTCCAGATCCTTGATTGATTGATTGATTATGCAATAAGTTATAAAAGAGAGTTGTCAAAACTTTAGGTGCCTCATAGATATTGGCAGGATGGTAGAAGTAGGATGATGAAGGAGTTAGTGAATGTGTAGTGTTTCTAGTACCTGAAGAAAAAACAATAAACAATCTTGTGGAGAAAATGCACACTCTCTAAAAATGTAAAACAATTGATACATCATTAGAAACCTTTGATAACAGGGACCAGACAAACATAAATCAATAATTTTTAAAATAAGCATTTGAGAACTTATGACGGTACAGGAACTCAGTGTGAGTAGACTAGACACTACCCATACTCAATACTAAATTGATGTATTAAGTTTTGAATCAGGATGACTATAGGGAAAAACAAAATCAGGAGGACAAAATTATTCCAGGCATGAGAAAACATCAACAACTTTGTATACAGATATATTGAATTTCAGTTGTCAGTAACCACTGATGTTTGAGACTTATGATCAACCAGTTCTTGGCAGGCACAATTGCCTGAAATTTGAATCTACATCTATATGGGTTTTTTACTGAGTTAGTAAGTCAAACCAGTAAAAACAGTCAGGACCAAATTTACATGCATATATCCTGCAAACCTCATTCATATGCTGATCATTTAAAACTCATAAAATCGTAGTAAATTAATTTTAAAATTTCAAGGAATTCAATGTAAAATCAGAATTTGTTTATTCCATAATGAAAAAAAAGAGTAGTCTATGGCTGATTCATGTTGATATTTGGCAGAAAACAACAAAATTCTGTAAAGCTATTATCCTTCAATTAAAAAATAAATAATTTTTTAAAAGTAGCTAATTTAATGGATAAACATCATATTACAAAAAATATCACTTCAAAAGTTGCCTGAAATTCCCTTGGCTTTAATTGCAAAATACACATCAGTAACTCATTTTCACATACAGCTAAGTGTAAACAAGCTTGAGATTCACACTACTTTCCCCCCCTTTTCTGTTTAGCTCTAATTTGATTATTTATTTATTTATAGGTAAAATAAGGAATTCATGATGGGGCAAGAGAATCACACTTTCAGCAATGACTTCATTCTTTTGGGACTCTTTACTTCTCAAACAAGTCTGATATTCTTCTCTTTTATATTCACCATTTTTGTTTTGACTGTAACAGAAAATACAGTCATGATTCTCATTATCCGCAGGGAATTACGACTTCATACTCCAATGTACTTCCTGCTTAGCCATCTCTCTTTTATGGATATCTTGCATATTTCCAACATTGTTCCCAAAATGGTCACTGATTTTCTGTCAGGCAGCAAAACTATTTCATTTGCAGCTTGTGGCTTCCAGATATTTCTATCCCTCACCCTCTTGGGTGGTGAGTGCCTTCTCCTGGCAGCAATGTCCTATGATCGCTATGTAGCCATCTGCCACCCACTGCGCTACCCCATTCTGATGAATGACTATGTCAGCGTTCTCATGGCTGGAGGGGCCTGGTTTATTGGGATAATCAACTCCATAGTTCACACAGCTTATGTACTTCACTTTCCCTTTTGTGGCACAAGAGTCATTGACCACTTTTTCTGTGAAGTCCCTGCCATGTTGGTGTTGTCTTGTGTGGACACAACACACTATGAACGAGGAATATATGTAAGTGGTATCATTTTCCTGCTTATCCCTTTCTCTCTAATCTTTGCATCTTATGTCCAAATTCTCCTTACTGTCCTCCAAATGAAATCATCAGAGGCATGGAAAAAGTCATTTTCTACTTGTTTCTTCCATATGATTGTAGTTATAATGTACTACGGGCCATTTATTTTCACATACATGAGACCTAAAAAGTATCACACTCCAGGCCAGGATAAGTTCCTGGCAATATTCTATACCATCCTCACACCATTTTCAATCCAATTATCTACAGCTTTAGGAATAAAGATGTTCTAGAAGCACTGAAAAATATGCTCAAAAGTAACTTTGTCCAGAATAAACAATAGAAAAAATGCTTGAAATACCTGTTCTCTATTTCCACAGTTATATTTAGATGATATTTGTTATTCATATCTCTGAAAAGATAAAATATTCTTATCTCTTCAACTGTAGAAAGAAGCAGATATTTCCAAAATCTTGATAATGATAAAGTTTATCACAGGCATTTACCTTACAAATACATATATCTAAAAAATATACCTTCCTCTCTATGGTACCAATGATAATTGTCAGTGTCAAATATGATTCAATGTTTTCAATTTTCTCCCACTAAAATTATAAGAAGGTGTAAAAATATTTTATAATAAAATCACATTGTATTGATTATACATATGTGTGTTAGTAGCTCAGTTGTGTCCAATTGTTTGTGCCCCAGGGACTGTAGCCCACCAGGATCCTCTTTCTGTGGAATTCTTCAGGCAAGAGTACCAGAGTGGTTGCCATTCCCTTCTCCAGAGGATCTTCCTAACCAGGGATCGAACTTAGGTCTCCTGCTTTGCAAGCAGATTCTTTACTATTTGAGCTACCAGGGAAAATAATCTTATAAAAACTTATGTGATTCTCTCTCTATATATTTATATATATGTGTATATTGCATATAAGTATAGAGTATATTTATATATTGCATATAAGTATAGAGTATATTTATATATTGCATATAAGTATAGAGTATACTTATATATTCCATATAAGTATAGAGTATACTTATATATTCCATATAAGTATAGAGTATACTTATATATTCCATATAAGTATAGAGTATACTTATATATTCCATAAGTATAGAGTATACTTATATATTACATATAAATATAGACCATACATATATTCCAATTACAGTATATTTGGAATATATATATACATATATATGTATATACACATATATATAAAGGGAGAAAGAGAGAAAGAGAGCCACATAAATTTTTAAATTATATTCAAACACTACAATGTTATTAAACGTTTAAGGTAATGTTTGTCAAAGGTACAAATTACCAATTTGGAGATAGGTACTAGGGATGTACTGAAGAGCATTGTAATTATAATAAAAAAATGATACATTAAATAGATTAAATAGATACATTAAATAGATTAAAAAATTCTCATCACTAGGAACCAATTTAACTAAACTTATTGTGGTAATCTTATTGCAATATATGCATACATGCATGCTAAGTTTTGCTATATATATATATACACACACACACACACACACATATATCATAACATCTATGCCTAAATGTAACACAATGTTCTATGTCAGTTATATTCACTGTGACACAAAGACAATGAAATATATTATTATCATTAAAATATATTCTATTCTGGGCATACTGCTTATAATGTTAAAATTATATTAATATATGATATTCTTTAAGTGGGCCTCCTTGATGGCTCAGCAGTAAAGAATCTGCCTGCCAGTGCAGGAGAGGTAGGTTCAATTTTTGGGTTGGGAACATCCCCCAGAGAAGGAAATGGCAATCTATTCCATTGTTCTTGCCTACTCTCTCCTCACTTCAATTGAGGAGGAATTTAGTGACCACAGGACTGGAAAAGGTCAGTTTTCATTCCAATCCCAAAGAAAGGCAATGCCAAAGAATGCTCAAACTGCCTCACAATTGCCCTCATCTCACAGACTAGTAAAGTAATGCTCAAAACACTCCAAGTCAGACTTCAGCAATACGTGAACAAGAGAGTTACAGAAAAAAGAAATATACTTTTGCTTCATTGATTATTCCAAACCCTTTGACTTTGTGGACCACGATAGACTGGAAAATTCTGAAAGAGATGGGAATACCAGACCACCTGAACTGCATCTTGAGAAATCTGTATGCAGGTCAGGAAGCAACAGTTAGAACTGGACATGGAACAACAGACTGGTTCCAAATAGGGGAAAAAATTACATCAAGGCTGTATATTGTCACCCTGCTTATTTAACTTATATGCAGAGTACAACATGAAAATGCTGGGCTGGAAGAAGCACAAGCTGGAATCAAGATTTCTGGGAGAAATATCAATAACCTCAGATTTATGCAGATGACACCACCCTCATGGCAGAAAGTGAAGAAGGACTAAAGAGCCTCTTGATAAAAGTGAAAGAGGAGAGTGAAAAAGTTGGCTTGAAACTCAACTTTCAGAAAACTAAGATCATGCCATCCAGTTGAATCACTTCATGGTAAATAGATGGGGAAACAGTGTCAGACTTTATTTTGGGGGACTCCAAAATCACTGAAGATAGTGACTGCAGCCATGAAATTAAAAGACACTCAGTCCAATCAGTCCATCCTAAAAGAGATCAGTCCTGAGTGTGCATTGGAAGAACTGATGTTGTAGCTGAAACTCCAATAATTTGTCCACCTGATGTGAAGAACTGACTCATTGGAAAAGACCCTGATGCGGGGAAAGATTGAAGGCTGGAGGAGAAGGGGATGACAGAGGATCAGATAATTGGATTGCATCACTGACTCAACGGACATGAGTTTGGGCAAACTCTGAGAGTTGGTAATGGACAGGGAGGCCTGGGATGCTGCAGTCCATGGGGATGCAAAGAGTCAGACATGACTGAATGACTGAACTGAACTGAACTTTGGGGAAAAAGAAAAGTTCAGTTCAGTTCAGTTCAGTCACTCAGTCCAGTCTGACTCTTTGCAACCCCATGAATTGCAGCACACCAGGCCTCCCTGTCCATCAGCAACTCCCAGAGATCACTCAGACTCGCGTCCATCGAGTCAGTGATGCCATCCAGCCATCTCATCCTCTGTCGTCCCCTTCTCCTCCTGCCCCAAATCCCTCCCAGCATCAGAGTCTTTTCCAATAAGTCAACTCTTCGCATGAGGTGGCCAAAGTCCTGGAGTTTCAGCTTTAGCATCATTCCTTCCAAAGAAATCCCAGGGCTGATCTTCAAAATGGACTGGTTGGATCTCCTTGCAGTCCAAGGGACTTCAAGAGTCTTCTCCAACATCACAGTTCAAAAGCATCAATTTTCGGTGGTCTGCCTTCTTCACAGTCCAACTCTCATGTCCATACATGACTACTGGAAAAACCATAGCCTTGACTAGACGGACCTTTGTCGGCAAAGTAATGTCTCTGCTTTACAATATGCTATCTAGGTTGGTCATAACTTTTCTTCCAAAGAGTAAGTGTCTTTTAATTTCATGGCTGCAGTCACCATCTGCAGTGATTTTGGAGGCCAGAAAAATAAAGTCTGACACTGTTTCTACTGTTTCTCCATCTATTTACCATGAAGTGATGGGACCAGATGCCATGACCTTCGTTTTCTCAATATTGAGCTTTAAGTCAACTTTTTTACTCTTCTCTTTCACTTTGATCAAGAGGCTTTTTAGTTCCTCTTCACTTTCTGCCATAAGGGTGGTGCCATCTGCATATCCGAGGTTATTGATATTTCTCTCAGCAGTCTTCATTCCAGCTTGTGCTTCTACCAGCCCAGCGTTTCTCATGATGTACTCTGTATAGAGGTTAAATAAGCAGGGTGACAGTATACAGCCTTGATGTACTCCTTTTCCTATTTGGAACCAATCTGTTGTTCTATGTCCAGTTCTAACTGTGGCTTCCTGACCTGCATACAGATTTCTCAAGAGGCAGGTCAGGTGGTCTGGTATTCCCATCTCTTTCAGAATTTTCCACAGTTTATTGTGATCCACACAGTCAAAGACTTTGGCATAGTCAATAAAGCAGAAATAGATGTTTTTTTTTTTTTCTGGAATTTTCTTGCTTTTTCGATGATCCAGTGGATTTTGGCAATTTGATCTCTGGTTCCTCTACCTTTTCTAAACCCAGCTTGAACATCTGGAAGTTCATGGTTCACGTATTGCTGAAGCCTGTCTTGTAGAATTTTGAGCATTACTTTACTAGCATGTGAAATGAGTGCAATTGTGCGGTAGTTTGAACATTCTTTGGCATTGCGTATATGTGTAATTTAGAAAGATGGTAACGATAACGATGTGTGCAAGACAAAAAAAGAGACACAGATGTATAGAAGTCTTTGGACTCTGTGGGAGAGGGAAAGGGTGGAGTGATTTGGGAGAATGGCATTGAAACATGTATAATATCATATAAGAAACAAATCGCCAGTCCAGGTTCGACGCAGGATACAGGATGCTAGGGGCTGGTGCACTGGGATGACCCAGAGGGATGGTACGGGAAGGGAGGTGGGAATGGGGTTCAGGATGAGGAATACTTGTACACCCGTGGCGGGTTCATGTTGATGTATGGCAAAACCAATACAATTTTGTAAATTAATTAGCCCCCAATTAAAATAAATAAATTTCAATTAAAAAAAAACTATATGGGCTATTCAAACTCTTGCAAACATTTTTTTTATTTTTTTCAAATTAATTTTTAATTTTTAGTTTGTTTTGCTTTACAATACTGTATTCGTTTTGCTATACATTGACATGAATCAGCCACGAGTGTACATGAACTCCCAAGACATAAAGCTCTGTTTAAATCTAACATTTGTTATCATATAATTCTGACTATTAATCTGAGTGTGAATGATTGTGAAATGATAATAAAGTAGAGCAAAATTGATAAAGACAGCTGTTGATATTTTTTATAAATGACTCTTCTAAATTTATGGGGAATAATGCATGGGTCTTCACTCCCCTATACCATATACTGAAATATGATATAAAATAGTCATGATATTTTATAAAACATACAATAAAATCTCATATAAATTCAAATAGTACTTCAAATATGAGATTAATGTGGCTGTAATTGAAATAAGATAGGCATAGGAAAAAATGAAATTCAACTAATAAACAATACTCATTAAAGAAGTGAGAATTCATTGTATCCATAGCCTGTGATATATCCTCTGCACATGGGAAATATTGTAGCCAAGAAGAGAATGTTTTAAAACAGCATAGGTCATACAAATCATAATCTCTAGGAGTAGAGATGTTTTCATACAAGCACACTGTATAATAACATGGAAGCTGATTTTATTGTATTAACTCCTTTGGCAGTGTTGATTACTGTTTGGATGGAAATCATTCAGGACTAAGGTAATCAGTTTAGGAAATGAGTGATGTAATATACATAAGTGTTGGTTAAGCTAAGAAATAGAGGTTTTAAATGAAATTTGACATCAAGCGTGTAATTGCACTTTTTAGAATACTATTCAGCAAAAATTGTACAGCATGAACATGAAATGAACACCAAATATAGTTTTCTACCTTATTCATAAATGTGATCTCTGAAAGGGAAGTGAGATGAAGTTGTTGGAAGAGATAGAGCCAAATCATACTCAGTATGCTTTGGATGTGCTCAGGTTATATTTGAAGAATAATATAATACTTAGGGAATCCAATCCTCAATAAAGTTTATAGAGGAAAACCTTTCTTATTTATTACTAATTTTAATTTTTGGTTTGAATGAACGTTTATTACATGGTAATGTTGCAATCGTAATACTACTTCCTATTCATTCTTTTGCTGTAAATGAACTCAAAATTTCTAAGTAAAACCTAAAACTTACTTGTCTAAATTTCATATTGAAATATAAAATGGATTAAATAGTGAAAATAAGCAATAATGGCTACTGTTACCTGTCTGTGGATATATTTTGATCATCTATATCCATAAATTCTATAACTTGAAAGATAGCTTCTAGAAATAATCTAGCTATTAACCATATGTTTAGTTATAATTATCCTTTTTTTATACTTTTAAACATAAGCTGCATAAATGAAGAGTCTTATGCTTTTAACTTGTACTTTTTTATTTATTTTTATTTCTTATAAGTAAATACTGAGCAAATATATCTGAATAAACAACCTTGCATGATTTTGTGAATATAAAATGGGTTGTAGCATACAAAAATAATTTGAAAATATACAATTGTAGTGAATGACAATTGAGGTGAATGTAAATGATGGTTATGAAAATGATATTGCTAAAGATGCTAAAATGTAGAGCTATTCTCAGTGATATTTTAGACCCTGGCATATACTGATTTTTATGTTTTATCTCCTAGATGGCTTGTAATATCCCATGTTTCTTTGTACGTGTTCTACTTAAAAAATCAGACTCAGATACTTATATTCTTTATGCTTATAATTCTTGTAAGTAGATAAGATGAAATTGTATCTAGTTTTAAACTTAAACTCTCTCTCTTTCATGTACCTGTGTATTAAAACAGAATAAATACATTCATATTGCAAGACAAAATTGAAAAGCATATTATTATAATCAGTTTCTGTCTTTGAAAATACCTGTTAATTATTAGTTTACATAATAATACTTATACACTACTGTAAAATTTCACTGAATAGTATGAATTAGGACACACAAGCATATAAACACAAATATTCTCTGTGTATTTAGATCTCACAAGGATCAAGATCATCCCCATGGAAAAGAAACACACAAAAAAAGCAAAATGACTGTCTGGGGAGGCCATACAAATAGCTGTGAAAAGAAGAGAAGCAAAAAGCAAAAGAGAAAAGGAAAGATATAAGTATCTGAATGCAGAGTTCCAAATAATAGTAAAAAGAGATAAGAAAGCCTTACACAGCCATCAATGCAAAGAAAGAGGAAAAGAAAAGAAGGGGAAAGACTAGAGACCTCTTCAAGAAAATTAGAGATACCAAGGGAACATTTCATGCAAAGATGGGCTCGATAAAGGACAAAAATGGTATGGACCTAACAGAAGCACAAGATATTAAGAAGAGGTGCCAAGAATACACAGAAGAACTGTACAAAAAAGATCTTTACAACCAAGATAATCACGATGTTGTGATCATTCACCCAGAGCCAGACATCCTGGAATGTGAAGTCAAGTGGGCCTTAGAAAGCATCACTGTGAACAAAGCTAGTGGAGGTAATGGAATTCCAGTTGAGCTATTTCGAATCCTGGAAGATGATGCTGTGAAAGCGTTGCACTCAATATGCCAGCAAATTTGGAAAATTCAGCAGTGACCACAGGACTGGAAAAGGTCAGTTTTCATTCCAATACCAAAGAAAGGCAATGCCAAAGAATGCTCAAACTACTGCACAATTGCACTCACCTCACATGCTAGAAAAGTAATGCTCAAAATTTTCCAAGCAGGCTTCAGTAATATGTGAACCGTGAACTTCCAGAGGTTCAAGCTGGTTTTAGAAAAGGCAGAGGAACCAGAGATCAAATTGCCAACATCCGCCGGATCATGGAAAAAGCAAGAGAGTTCCAGAAAAACATCTATTTCTGCTTTATTGACTATGCCAAATGACTGTGTGGATCACAAGAAAATGGAAAAATCTCAAAGAGATGGGCGTACCAGACCACCTGACCTGCCTCTTGAGAAATCTATATGCAGGTCAAGAAGCAACAGTTAGAACTGGACATGCAATAACAGACTGGTTCCAAATAGGGAAAGGAGTACATCAAGGCTGTATACTGTCACTCTGCTTATTTAACTTCTATGCAGAGTACATTTTGAGAAATGCTGGACTGGAAAAAGCACAAGCTGGAATCAAGATTGCCAGAAATATCAATAACCTCAGATATGCAGATGACACTACCCTTATGACAGAAAGTGAAAAGGAGCTAAAAAGCCTCTTGATGAAAGTGAAAGAGGAGAGTGAAAAGTTGGCTTAAAGCTCAACATTCAGAAAAGTAAGATCATGGCATCTGGTCCCATCACTTCATGGGAAATAGATGCAGAAACAGTGGAAACAGTGTCAGACTTTATTTTTGGGGACTCCAAATCACTGTAGATGGTGACTGCAGCCATGAAATTAAAAGATGCTTACTCCTTGGAAGGAAAGTTATGACCAATCTAAATAGCATTTTGTAAAGCAGAGACATTACTTGGCCAACAAGTGTCCTTCTAGTCGAGGCTATGTTTTTCCAGTGGTCACGTATGGATGTGAGAGTTGGACTGTGAAGAAGGCTGAGCACCGAGAAATTGATACTTTTGAAGTCTGGTGTTGGAGAAGACTTTTGAGAATCCCTTGGACTGCAAGGAGATCCAACCAGTCCATTCTGAAGGAGATCAACCCTGGGTGTTCTTTGGAAGGAATGATGCTAAAGTTGAAACTCCAGTACTTTGGCCACCTCATGTGAAGAGTTCACTCATGATGCTTGGAGGATTTGGGGCAGGAGGAAAAGGGGACGACAGAGGATGAGATGGCTGGAGGCATCTACGACTCGATGGAGATGAGTTTGAGTGAACTCCGGGAGTTGGTGATGGACAGGGAGGCCTGGCATGCTGCGATTCACGGGGTTGCAAAGAGTTGGACACAACTTAGCAACTGAACTGAACTGAACAAGTCTCAAGTTACCCATAAATTGAAGCCCACCCCCTCCAGCTCCTAGGACATTTTACAATCCTAGGTCCCATCCAAAATCCAGCACAAGGGAGAAAGTGATGGGAGTAACAGCCATCTATTCTTATAGTTTTTGTTTGTTTTTGTTTTCCCTCATTACATTGGGCTAGGAAGAAAGAAGTCATGAGGTTAGAGAATTGTGCTACTCTATTGTCTGTACTTTGAATCAAATTGTGAACTTCTAATTGTAAGTTCTCCATCTGATTCCGTGTCAGAAAAAGTTGACCCCTGTTGCTGAAGACCAGGGTGTGGTAGGAGACCAGGGTGACTGAGGGCCAGGGTATGGTAGGAGAAGTGCAGGAAACAGGCATGGACTTAACTGTGGAAGGTTCGTGTTCCAGGGCTCCCAACTGGGTACATGAGGATCTTCTATGTAGATCATATGTGGGGGAGTCCATGACAGCTCCTCAAAGTGATCAGGGATGGCACAGGCAGGATGCTGGTATACAAGTGGTGGGAGGGCAGCCACTTCTGCACCGGGAGGACATGAGAGAGAGAGAAAAAGATGTACAAGAGAAACATGAAGACACCACACACCCTCCTCCTGAATCTTTGTATGTCACTTAGACTGGCCCAGCTAGTAAAATAAAGTAAAATAAAAAAATAAAAATAATAATAAGCCAAGCTATAAGAAAAATCCCTCATTGCTTTGGGGATAAAGAGGATAAATAGGAGAGAGGGATGTGTAGATGCTCAGACCTTGAAGTCTGTGCAGTGTGCAGGGGGGAGCCTGTGGGCAGAGGCCAGTCATTTAATGTTCTCCTGCTATGGAGACAGTGCAAATCTGGGCCAGGTGATGCCACTCTCTCAAGAAACATGAAGATGACTATAAGACAAACCTGAAAAGTCCTTTATCTCCAACCTATGTCCGAAGATCCTGTGAAGGGTCCCTCCATAAGGACAGGGCAAAGTTTCACTTCTTGGTTTCTGGTTGACTTCATGAATGGTCCAGTATAAGTCGTGCATGTTTATGAGCATCTGGAGACATTTTTTCTTGCTCTTAATTATGCCCCTTTGCTTGAGATGCCTGGAAATTATTTTTGATGCTACATGAAAATTCTTCTTTAATGCTTCACCTTCAAGGAGTTCCCATTCTTCTAGGAAACTCCTAATTTCATGGTCGTTCCAAGCTTTGACACCCTGGTCTGTAAAGGAGAGAGGGTTGTAAAGGTGCTTTGTAATAACTCACAGGCACACTGAAGGGTTTCTTAGAGACCCTGTCTCTGCACTGATAGGTCCAACCAGGACACTGGAACGGTTAAGAAAATATCTGAGAGCCTGAGGTTACTGCAGTTGCATAACTTCATTTCAGAGAATATTGACAGGGCTATAGTGGGTCATTTACTGTCTGGGAGAAATCTGCTGATCAGGGGTTCACTTCCCATCCCTTAATGGGACTTTTCCCTGCCTCCAGTCCTCAGGGCTGGGGGCAGGAACAGAGAGCTCCTAGGATTCTTGGAAGCCCTGTCATCCTTGGAGCCTATAATACTGGGAAGATGAAAGAGGAGAGAGAGAACATTTTCTCTAAATATGACTTAAGAGCATCATACCTGAGGGCACTTCTGCTCCCTGAGTTTCTTTTACTTTCTCTACATCCTGGAGGTGGCTAGTAATTTCAGTCTGAACTGTCATTTTCTAATAGAAAATAAAAGATGAACATTGACACAGTAAGTAATCTCATAACCATTCATTTGTAATTGTTTAAATAATTAGCCAATCACTAAAAATTAAACAATCTTAAATCTTAAGAGGAAATCTAGAAAACATTCTACAATAACAGAAAACATCAGTTGCAAACTATTAATGATGAGTTATTTCAAAACCGAGGAGAGTGCTCTTTCTTTTACACTTGCTTTGAACAAGAAAAAAGCCAGACGGACTACTGAACAAAAGGTTTTGATTCATGAGACAACAGGAACACAAGACAGCGGTTTGAAAGGAAAAAAAAAAAAAAAAGTGAAAGGGGCCTGCAAGGGCAACCCAGAATGCCTTAGGGTGTCTAGACCTTAGAGCAAGGAGATGGGTACAGATAGTGCCTAGGTGTCCAAGCTGAGGTCTTGGATTAGTGAGTGCTGTTGGTTATCATGTATCAGAATGTAAAGATACGACAAAAAGAGCAGGGGAGAGACAGAGGCATAGAGACAGAGAGACGAAGGGAACGCTGAAGATTTACAAGGAGGTTTGCTGTCCAAAAACACATGAACTCTATGTGAGTAGGAAGTGCCTAGCTAGGTAAGAATCTCTGGAAAGTAGTAGGCTGGGAAATTGCTGGGATCAGTCAAGCCAAGCAGAATCTTCATCCCCAGTGATAAGAGTGAAAACAATAATCCTAATCCAAAGATTTTCACACATAGACTGCTCAGAAATGGTATTGCCTCACTAGTGGTACAAAATTAGCCAGACCAAAGTCTGTTCTGGTGTCTTTGCTAAAAAATATTTGCAATTCTCAAAAGTCTCACACTGTTTTGATGTAGCTTCTCTGCTACCAGAACAGAGCCCAACAATAGCTCAAGGAGCACAGAATATCTAGAACCCTAAAATAAGCATACAAATTTCCCAGTTAGAATTACCTGGCATGCAGCAAAGCAAATGCAATTCCCTACAAGCAGAAAATTGATCCATAGACTCAGAAATTATACAGAAGGCAGAATTAGTAGAGGAAGATTTATAACAACAACTAGAAATAAACTCCCTGTGATCAAGCATGGAGAAGAAACAGTAGCATAAGAGATAATAGAAAGATATAAGCAGCCTATGGAACTTCTACAGATGAGAAATACTTTACCAGGAGGAGAAGGAAGAGAAGGGGACAACAGAGAATGAGATGTTGGATGTCATCACTGACATGATGGACATGAGTTGGAGCAAGCCAGGAGATGGAAATGGACAAGGAAGCCTGGTGTGCTGCAATCCATGGAGTCGCAAAGAGTCAGACACAACTGAGTGACTGAAATGAACTGAACTGAACATGAAATATCAAAGTAGACACATATTCTCATTAAAACCAGAAATTTGTGAGAAAGATCCATCAAATTGTTCAGAACATCTCTGAAGGTCGTAGACCCTGGGGCCACAGTTCTGGGTGTTTAGTCCTAGTTTTGAAGTTACAGTGAATATATGCAAAGAAAAGAGAAGGTTGTGGACATATCCCTTCAGACTGAAAGTATTTATGAAATAAAAAGACAAATAATCCAGCCAGACACCCATGAATACACAGGAATCTTGTTTCCTTCAACCTACCTCCATTGGTATTCTGAAATTCCTCTGTAGCCACAATGTTTAATCCAGGAACTGAAGAGAGCTGGTACTTACTCTACCTTGCTGGAATTCACAAGATCAGGTGATCTCCTGAAATATGTCTGGTACTAGCAGTCTCTGAAGCTCTTGAAAGGTACAACAGCTGTTATATACCTTATAAGTGATTGAGTCAGACCCACCCAATATACTCCCTTTGGATTAACTGAAGATAATTTAATTTAGTTTTTTGTTGTTGTTGTTCCAACTTCAAAAACTCCATTAATGAAGCACATAGAATGCAGTTTGATTGGATAACTAGGATAGGATTAACTTGAGATTAATAGTTAACTCTAGTAGTGATTCCAAGGATCCCTAGCCCCATCAAAGGCAAAGAGAGAAGTTGTGACATTCCCATAAATGAAGGACTCTATCCTCCATGAGTTATAGTTAAGAGGCCAGGGAATTGAGTTTGGCATAAGGACTATGAAAGTCAAATAGAGGGTGGTTTCAAGGGAGGGTTAAGGGAAGAGCCCAGGTTTCAGATGGTGGGAGCGGTCACAGATTGTAGAGATGCATGTGGGGTAATTCATAAAGTACTTAGCTTGAAAGAAGGTTTAGGGAGAGGGAGAGATGGGGAGAACTGAGCTTTTCTCTTTATAAGAGGTCATTTTTCAAAGAAATTTGTGTATGGTGAAGGAAGAACACAGGAGGAGAGTATGTAGTTTTCAGTGGTGTCTGATTCTTTTGTGACCCCCATGAACTTTAGCCTGCTAGGCTTCTCTGTCCATGGAATTTTACAGGCAAGAATGCTGAGTAGGTTGCCATTTCCTTCTCAAGGGGATCTTCCTGACCCAACGTTCAAACCTGCATCTCTTGAATTGGAAAGCAGATTCTTTACCACTAAGCCACCTGGAAAGCCCCAAGACTATGTTATACATGTTACATCATTTCAGTCGTGCCCACCTTTTGCGGGACCATATGAACTGTAAACTGCTAGGCTTCTCTGTTCACGGGATTCTCCAGGCAAGAATACTTGAGTGGGTTTCCATGCCCTCCTCCAGGGGATCTTCCCAGTCCAGGGATTGAACCCACATCTCTTGTGTCTCTTGCATTGGCAGGAGGTATAATTTACCTCTATTAAACATTTAGCATTTGAGGTTCCTTTTGGGTTTTTGTTTTGCTATTACAGGGTTGATTGAAGTCTTGTATATATCTGGCTGTGTCTTTATAGGTCAGACAACTGGAAATGGGAGAGAAAAAAAGAACTTACAGTGTCACCAAGATTGTGGGAAATGCAATGCTTAGAAGTGTTTTGTTTTTTTTTTTTCCCCCTCCTCTCTCAGGATCTCAGAAGGAATCTAGGCTACTATAGACCTTGTTGTTGTTATTCAGTCACTAAGTCATGTCCAACTGTTTGTGACACCATGCACTGAAATATGCCAGGCTCCTCTGACCTCCATTATCTTCTGGAATTTACTCAAATTCATGTCCTTTGAGTCAGTAATAGTATCTAGCCATCTTATCCTCTGCCATTCTCTTCTCCTTTTACCTTCAGTCTTTCCCAGCATTAGAATTTTTTTCCAATGAGTTGGCTCTTCACATTCAGGAGGTTGGATTATTGGAGCATTAATCCTCCAGTGGATATTCAGGGTTGATTTCCTTCAGGATTGATGGGACCTTGCCTACATGCATGCTAAGTCACTTCAATCATGCCTGATTCTTTGCAACCCAATGAACTGTAGCCTGCCAGGCTCCTCTCTCCGTGGGATTCTCCAGCAAGAATAATGGAGTGGGTTTCCTTGTCCTCCCCTAGGGGATCTTCCCAACTCAGGGATGGAACCCGCATCTCTTATGTCTCTTGCTATTTTGGACAGTTTCTTTACCACCAACGCCACAGGGAAAGCCCTGACTCTACCTTACTCAGAATTAATTTTGAATCTTAAAAGTTAACTAAGAATCATCCATAAGTCTACCTCTTGATTCCTATTTAAGGTATTTGTATCAAGACAAGGGAGCAGCATATACAGTGAGTGGTACATCTTAAATCAGTTCAAGCTCAGTGTGTACTGGCTCCACAGTCATTTTTGTTTCTGTTGTCCCCTGAAAATATGACTCTATATATCATACTCTTCATTTCCAAAGACAGATGATTTGAATAATTTCTAGATATTTTATGATTAGGGAAACCCTTAAATGGTCACTGTGCTTTCCACTTCAGGCCTCTCTAACTCACTTTTATCCTAATTCCTCATGGCAGGAGTTCCCAACTTCTGGGATCTAATTCCCAATTATCTGAGTTGGAACACGCATGTACAGTAAATTAAGTGTCAATAAAAACTGAGGCAATGTTTTCAAATCTTATATCTAAAAGTGTTGTGGTCTTATTACTTATATATTTATGAAGCATACTTATTGCTATTTTTTTCTTTGTTATTCACAGTTATGAACACATTTCTATGTAAGAGTTATATAGGCATCATAAACTGGAAAAAATCTATAGTAAATATTATGAGTAAACTTGAAAGGGAAAAATTAAATAAAACAGTTGCTTTGTGATAAAACTCTCAATGAAGTTTAAGAAATATACATAAAAATATTAACAACTTACAGAAACACACTGGTTAGTTCACAGAGTTAATTTCTATTTACAAAATTGTTTTTTTCCCTTGTCAAAGATATCATCTTTAAAGAATAATAGGAGTCCTAACATTTAACTGATTAAATACATTTCCTTTATATGATGTACAGCAGATTGACTATAGTCAAACTTATGGTAATGCATTATTGAACGTTGCTTTAATGGAATTTTAATATTCTCACCATAACAAAATTTTATTTTTATAAGGTTGAAGATATGTTAACTTACTTATTGCAGTTATTATTTTGGAATATATACACTAATCCCTCTGTACACTTTAAACTTACATAGTGTTACATGACAACTATAACAAATAAAACTGGTAAAAGTATCCTTAGGAGTAAATAAAATGGTAACTTGTATAGTTGAGCTATACAACTGGTCATCATAAGGGCCTACAGTAGGTAAGTAAGATAATGATGCTTGATCCACCATGGAAAACTGTTGAATAAGAGGTCAAAAATCAAAATGCAGAGGACACATTAGTAACCGAATTATGCATGCCCAACTGACCATGAATCCCAAAATAGCCCAGAGTTTTATGGGATGCACTCTGGAGAAGAGCAAAAGCGTCACTGAGAAATTCATAGGTGGTGGCCAAGATCAATGGTTAAGGGTACTACTGTGTAACGGAAGTACATGTATAAGTAGAGGTGAAAAGACTGAGGAATGACATAATCCATGAGCCACATAGTGCCACACACACTTCAGAGGCAATGTGAACATAATTTACAGAATAGGTATCGATGACAGCAATCTCAGGTGAGATACATGTGAGGCCACCAGGGTTTTGCTTTATTTATAGAAAAAATAAATAAATACCTGGAGAGTGAAAAACTGAGGCCAGGCATGATCAGAAAGACGAATACAATCAATCACCTTGTCTCCTGTTTTGAGTTAATTTTCAATCCCAGATTTCACCAACTTTTGTTAGCTTGTGCTTCCATTAAAAAACAACAGCCAAAAGAAGATAGACATGCTTTTAAATGTCTTAAACTTGGCAACCTAAGGAAATGGATCAATTTCTAAAAAACATACAATTACCAAAAATCACCTAGAAATAGATGATTTGATTGCGCATATACTATGAAAGTAATCTAAAGTGCTATTTGAAATTTCAGTTCAGTTCAGTTTAGTTCAGTCGCTCAGTTGTGTCCGACTCTTTGCAACCCCATGAATCACAGCACGCCAGGCCTCCCTGTCCATAACCATCTCCCGAAGTTCACTCAGACTCACATCCATCGTGTCCGTGATGCCATCCAGCCATCTCATCCTCTGTTGTCCCCTTCTCCTCCTGCCATCAATCCCTTCCAGCATCAGAGTCTTTTCCAATGAGTCAACTCTTCTCATGAGGTGGCCAAAGTACTGGAGTTTCAGCTTTAGCATCATTCCTTCCAAAGAAATCCCAGGGCCGATCTCTTTCAGAATGGACTGGTTGGATCTCCTTGCAGTCCAAGGGACTCTCAAGAGTCTTCTCCAACACCACAGTTCAAAAGCATCAATTCTTCGGCTCTCAACCTTCTTCACAGTCCAACTCTCACATCCATACATGACCACAGGAAAAACCATAGCCTTGACTAGACGGACCTTAGTCGGCAAAGTAATGTCTCTGCTTTTGAATATACTATCTAGGTTGATCATAACTTTTTTTGTAAGAAGTAAGTAAGTGTCTTTTAATTTCATGGCTGCAGTCACCATCTGCAGTGATTTTGGAGCCCCCCAAAATAAAGTCTGATACTGTTTCTACTGTTTCCCCATCTATTTCCCATGAAGTGATGGGACCAGATGCCATGATCTTCGTTTTCTGAATGTTGAGCTTTAAGCCAACTTTTTCACTTTCCTCTTTCACTTTCATCAAGAGGCTTTTTAGCTCCTCTTCACTTTCTGCGATAAGGGCAGTATCATCTGCATATCTGAGGTTATTGATATTTCTCCTGGCAATCTTAATTCCAGCTTGTGTTTCTTTCAGTCCAGCGTTTCTCATGATGTACTCTGCATATAAGTTAAATAAGCAGGGTGACAATTTGAAATTTAACCTAATCAAAATAAAGCTTTGCATCCCTCCATATGAGTTTTCATAGAGAAAAAAAAAATCCACAAGTCACACAGAAAGAGAAATCATTTATACATGGGACATTTCATAGAAGGCTAGAATAAATAACTCTCAACCATAAGAGTAAAAACAAAGTGGCACGAGTGGTAAAGAACCCACCTGACAATGCAAGAGACATAAAATCCCAGAGACATAAAATCCCTTGATCCGTGGTTGGGAAAATCCCTTAGAGCAAGGCATGTCAACCCACTCCAGTATTCTTGCCTGGAGAATCCCATGAACAGCAGAAGTTGCTAGGCTATGGTTTATAGGGCTGCAAACAGTTGGACACAACTGAAGCTACTTGGCACACAGTCATGCTCAATTTATATATCTAGTGAAACACTACTCAAAAATACAGATCTCAATGAATCTTGAGATTACCATGAGTGAAAAAAAAGGCAATCCCTTGTAGTTACATACTCTATGATTTCATTTATATAAATTATTGATGTTATATATAGATAGAATGGGTTTGAGAAAACTTTCCTTTGGGTTTTTTCATATGATGGTATTGACAAACCTAGATGAATTTTTGGCCAGCTTAATAAATACAGATACAATAGATATAGATATATAGATACATAGAAATGGGGAACATCTTAGTCGCTGCTAAGAATTAAGAAAGGAGTAAATATGGGCAGTGATGTGTGTCACCAAAAATGGGAAAAACAAGGAACTTTGCAGTGATTCAGTATTTTGGCTGTATCTGGTCAATATACCAGTTATGTTATTGTACTTTGATTTTCTGAGATGTTACCATGAGTGCAACCTAAATTAAGGATGCAAGGGTTCTCTCTGGGACATTTCTGTATTATTTGTCACAACAATATATGAAAATACAATGATCTCAAAATTAAAAATTTGCCTTTATTAAAAAAAATAACATCAAGTGATTTTGCCATGTTTGTGTGTTTATATACTATCATATGACATAAGAAACACTAGTTTCTATTTTAACAGGAAGAACTTCAAGCTCAGAAACTAAACAATTCTGTGATGACACTGATAGGAAATGAAGAAAGTGTGAGCAGTTTTCTCTGAATGTCTAAGTTGTCCCTGATGCTAATGACCCTTCATATAGGAAGCATGATGAAGAGAATAGAAAGAGAGGGAAACAGGTCCCAAGTCACCTGGAAAGTGAGCAGCCCACTTCCCCTGGCCCTTGGACTTTCTATAATCCTAGGTCTTATCCAAGCATTCAGCACAAGGCAGAAAAGGATTAGGATCACAGTCATTTATTTTCAGTTTTTTGTCATTGCTGCTGTTTTGTTTTGTTTTGTTTTCATTGCATTGGGCTAGGAAGAAAGAAGTCATGAGCTTGTAGAATTGGGCTATTCTGTTGCCTATCCTTTTTTTTTTCTTTTTACATTTATTTATTTTAATTGGAGGCTAATTACCTTACAATATTGTATTGGTTTTGTCATACATCAACATGAATCTACCACGGGTGTACACGTGTTCCCAATCCTGAACCCCTCTCCCACCTCCCTCCCCATACCATCTAAACAAATTGAGATCCAGTTCCAATTGTTAAGTTCTCTATCTGATTCAGTGTCAGAAAAAGTTGACCCCTGTTGCTGAGGGCCGGGGTGTGGTAGGAGAAATGCAGGAAATAGGCACGGACCTGACTATGGAAGGTTCACATTCCAGGGATCCAATCTAGGTACCTGAGGATCCTCCACATTCCTCTCTTCCCATGTCTCTTGTGTCTCCTGCATTGGCAGGTGGGTTATTTATCTGGGAAAGCCTTGGCAGGTTCAGTAGCTATTATATACCACCGATGTGATTGAATCAGACACACCTAATGTACTCTCTTTTGGTTGACTGAAGATATTTTAATTTAGTATTTTTATTCCAACTTTAAAAAACCCCTTTAATGCAGTACATTAAATATCAATAACCTCAGACATGCAGATTATACAACCTTTATGACAGAAATTGAAGAACTAAAGAGCCTCTTGATGAAAGTGAAAGAGGAGAGTGAAAAAGTTGGCTTAAAACTCAGCATTCGAAAACAAAGATCATGGCATCTGATCCCATAGCAAATAGATGCAGAAACAGTGGAAACAGTGGCAGACTTTACTTTTTCGGGCTCCCAAATCACTATAGATGGTGACTGCAGCCATGGAATTAAAAGACTCTTGCTTCTTGGAAGAAAAGCTATGACCAACCTAGACAGCATATTAAAAAGCAGAGACATTACTTTGCCAACAAAGATTTGTCTAGTCAAGGCTATGGTTTTTCCAGTAGTCATGTATGGATGTGAGGATTGAACTATAAAGAAAGCTGAACACCAAAGAATTGATGCTTTTGAACTGTGGTGTTGGAGAAGAGTCTTGAGAATCCCTTGGACTGCAAAGAGATCCAACCAGTCCATCTTAAAGGAGATCAGTCTTGAATATTCATTGGAAGGACTGATGAAGCTTAAACTCCAATACTTTGGCCACCTATGTCTATGCACAGGCGTGTCAGTGACTGATATGTAGGTAGATTGCCCCTGTAGTGATTCTTGGCTGTGTCCTCTGCTTGCAGTTTGGTAAATAAGTAGTGGTTCTGAACCAAATTCAACAATAACCACATTTGTTCTTGTCTATCCAGGGACAAGATAACAGAGCTTGTCTAGTGATCCATCAGCCAATTGAAAGCTTTCATCAAGCCTGTCTTTTCCATGGGAAAGCAATGTTCTGCAAGGACCTGCAGTACTGTTTTTTGGGGAATGTGGGGGCTTATTTTAGTCATTGTTAGGAAAGTGAATTAATAAAGCTGCATGTGTGTAAATGCCATAGAAAAAGTCAAAACAGTCACCAGACCAGAAATGTTCCTCATGCCCTTCTCTGATGAAATCCCTCAACTTAGATGCAAACACTGGTCTGATGTCGATTTTTGTTAATCTATAATAGGATTTCATATCAATGCAATGAAAGCATACAATATTTTTCTTCTATTTTGGGTCTTTCAACTTAATATGATGTAAAGAATCTATCATATTTTTACCTGTATCAGTAAGTTTTTTTTTCTTTAAATTGCTTTCTGTCAGAATATATAATCATTTATTTATGTGATATTTTGTTGATAGACATCTGGGTTTTTCTTTCAACCTGGAACTGTTGTGACTAAAGCTGTTATTAATCCTTTTTGTGAGTGTATAATCATATGTTTTTATTTCTTTTGGTAGATGCATGGTTAAATTTTTAGTAATCTATTTTCTTTTTTAATAAGAATTTATTAATATTTTCTTTTTGTTTTATTTTTATTTATTTTTAAAATATAAATTTATTTATTTTAATTGGAGCTTAATTATTATAGAATATTGTATTGGTTTTGCCATACATCAACAAAAATCTGCCACAGGTATACACATGCTCCCTATCCTGAAGCCCCCTCTCCTCCATCCCCGCACCATCTCTCTGGGTCATCTCAGTGCACCAGCCCCAAGCATCCAGTATCATGCATCAAACCTGGACTGGCGGTTCATTTCACATGTGATATTATACATGTTTCAATGTCATTCTCCTAAATCATCCCACCCTTGCCCTCTCCTGCAGCTCAATTCCAGAAAAATAAACTACCCAATCAAAAAATGAGCCAAAGAACTAAACAGATGTTTCTCCAAAGAAGACATACAGATGGCTAACAAACACATGAAAAGTTGCTCAACATCATTCATTATCCACTGTTGGTGGGAATGCAAACTAGAACAGCCACTATGGAGAACAGTGTGCAGATTCCTTAAAAAACTGGAAATAGAACTGCTTTATGACCCAGCAATCCCACTGCTGGGCATACACACCAAGGAAACCAAAATTGAAAGAGGCACATGTACCCCAATGTTCATCACAGCACTGTTCATAATATCCAGGACATGGAAGCAACCTAGATGTCCATCAGCAGATGAATGGATAAGAAAGCTGTGGTACATATACACAATGGAGTATTACTCAACCACGAAAAAGAATAGATTTGAATCAGTTCTAACGAGGTGGATGAAACTGGAGTCGATTATACAGAGTGAAGTAAGCCAGAAAGAAAAACATCAATACTGTATACTAAAGCAATGTATGGAGTTTAGAAAGATGGTAACAATAACCCTGTATGTGAGAAAGCAAAAGAGACAGAGTTGTATAATAATCTATTTTCAAAGTGGATATTTGATGTTAAGCCCCCACCAGCAAAGCACACGAATAGCAGTTGTTTCAAATTGATAACAATTGTGGGTGTTAATAACCTTCTGCATTTGGTCTATTCTATTTAATATAATCACCCATTTGGTTTTAATTTGTGCTTCCTTTGATGTGTAATGATGCTCTGTACTTTTGCATTAGTTTATTACCTATTTTTAGATCTTCATTTGTGAATGATTCATTCAGACTTAAAAAAGCAAATAAAAAAATCCACCACTTCCATTAGACTTGGAACTATTTGTGTTTGTTTATTTTAATTATTCATTACAACAAAATACGTTCATTCTATTGATGGAATCATGCTATTGAAAACTTGAAAAATTTTTCTAGTATGTATTTTTTGCCCAAAGATGAAGAAAAAACTTCATTACACAAAAATTTAATATTTGGGTGTTAATGGTATATTTCTTACCTTCTTTTGGTAAATGAGTTGATGTTGTTGTCCAGTTGCTAAGCCATGCCCAGTTTTTTTTTTTAATTTTTTAATTTTTATTTTTTCAGTCTGGAGCTGTTGTGACTAAAGCTATTAATCATTTTTGTGTGTGTGATCATATGCAGCGTATGGACTGCAGCACATCAGGCTCCCCTGTCCTTTAGTATCTCCTGAAGTTTTCTCAAATTCATGTCCTTTGAGTCTATGATGCAGTCTAACCATCTCATCCTCTACCACGCTCTTAACCTTTTGCCTTCAATCTTTCCCAGCGTCGAGATCTTTTCTAATGAGTCAGCTCTTTCCATCAGGTGGCCAAAGTACTGGAGCTTTGGCTTCAGCATCAGTCCTTCCAATGAATAGTCAGGGTAAATTTCGTTTAGGATTGACTGGTTTGATCTTGGAATCCACGAGAATCTCAAGAGTCTTCTCCAGCACCACAATTCAAAAGCATCGATTCTTCGGACTCTTCTTTATGGTCCAAGTATATACTTACAATAATTTTCAGCCACGATATTTCATATCATTAAAAAGGCCATTGGTTTTGCAAAGCAAATAGCTGCAAATAAAAGCTAACATCATGGTGTCTGGTCCCATCACCTCATGGCAAATAGATGGGAAAAACGTGGAAACACTGGCAGATTTTATTTTCTTGGGCTCCAAAATCACTGTGGATGGTGACTGCAGCCACAAAATTAAAAGACGCTTGCTCCTTGCAGGAAAAGCTATGACAAAACTAGGCAGTATATTTAAAAACAGAGACACTACTCTTCCAAAAAAGGTCCTTATAGTCAAAGCTATGGTTTTTCCAATAGTCATGTATGGATGTAAGAGTTGGACCATAAAGAAGGCTCAGCACCATAGAACTGATTCTTTCAAACTGTGGTGCTAGAGAAGACTCTTAACAGTCTCTTAACAGCAAGGAGGTAAAACCAGTCCATCTTAAATAAAATAAACCCTGAATATTCATTGGAAGGACTGATGATGGAGCTCCAATACGTTGGCCACCTGATGTGAAGAGCCAACTCATTAGAAAAGATCCTGGGAAAGATTGAGGGTAGCATGAGAAGGAGGCAACAGAGGATGAGATAGTTGGATGGCATCATCAACTCAATGGACATGACTTTGAGCAAACACTGGGAGATGGTGAAGGAGAGGGAAGCCTCGTGTGCTGCAGTCCATGGAGCTGAAAAGAGTCAGAAATGACTTAGTGACTGAACAGCAACAATATATCTGTGTACATATATATATATATATATATATACGTGTGTGTATGTGTGTGTGTGTGTGCATGTGTGTATGTGTTTGCTGACAAAGCAATTATGTACAAACTATACAAAATAGTTTGAAATAACATGTTTAAATGAGCTTTTGTCAGTTTTGATGATCTCAGTCCTACCTTTCACAATGTTCTAGTTTTGTGAATAGCAATTCTGTCAGAATTTTCTCTATCTCACATGAATTAAAGAGAAGTATGATCTAAAGAAACAATATCAAAAAGCATATGGAAAAAAAAAAAAAAAAAAATTTTACACTTTCAAATTGTAAGTGTCCCCTAGAGATTTAGAAGAAAGGCTTGTTGGTGAATTTGTCTTGACCTTGAGTGTCATGTTTCAGATTCTCTATTGTAATTCAGATATTTTAATCATACTTTAAGTCTTCCCTGGTGGCTCAGAGGTTAAAGCGTCTGCCTCCAATGTGGGAGACCCGGGTTCGATCCCTGGGTAGGGAAGATCCCCTGGAGAAGGAAATGGCAATCCACTCCAGTATTCTTGCCTGGAGAATCCCATGGACAGAGAAGCCTAGTAGGTTACAGTCCACGCGGTCGCAAAGAGTCAGACACGACTGAGCGACTTCACCTCACCTCACCTCAATCATACTTTAAGCCTTATTTCCTCTAAACTTAGCCATTCTTGAACAAAGGATAATTTCAGTAAATATTTTATTTTAATAGACCCTAAGTTACATTAAATGGATTTGTTAAAACTTCATTGAGATGGAGAAAATACAGTTTACTGTGATAAAATAACTATAATAATACCAATAAACAAGTATTTATTATTAATTAGATTGTGAACTCAATTTGCTTTACATTTCACTTTTATTCTCTTATTTCAATTAGTATCACAACATCATGAAGAAGATTCAATTTTAGCTCTTCTCAACTGAAAGAGTGGTGCACATAGTTAGGAGGCTAAATTGGTTCAGGGGCCTTATGTGGTTAGATCTCCTAGTAGACTGGGGTATAAGCCTCTCCAATAACTCTTAGGAACTGCACCAAATGGGTAGGGTAGGATTTTTCTGTTTTTTTTTTTGTTTGTTTGTTTGTTTGTTTGCTGGGAGATATATGAAGTGAAGCTTTAAATCATTAATGCTAATCACAAAAAAATGACAGCCCAGATTACTGATTGAAGTCCTTTTCTGTATAGAGGAAGATGCATGAATTAGATCATTTGAATTTTTCTGATTAATCTGCATAGCCTCAGAAATGTTGTTTAATGCTTTTGGGCCCAATCAGTTTGTAATGGCTAAATAATAGTTGTAACGTGCTAATAAATTCAAAATACTTGAAATCTTGTCTGACATTTAAAAATGCTAAGTTTTAGCTGTCAAAATAATTCTTTATAAAGCTAGTACATTGAATGTTTTTTGATCCATTCATTTACACAGTCAGTTTATTTGGTGATCCTTTAATCAACTCATGGATCTGTTAAAAATGAAAATAAGCAGAATCACTTAGGGGAAGTGAATTCATCTTTGCAGTCTTCTCCCTGTAATAGTCAGTCTGTGGAATAATCAGGTTTATCTACTGACACCCAAACTCCCAGGAGACTTTCAATGTAGCAGCAAATGATGTCCACCAAGTGGCCTGTCCTGAAGCTTCTACCTGAGACATCACTTTGCCAAAAAAATTCCTTATAGTCAAAGTCATACACAGAAACAGCAAGAGACAGTGTACTCTCAAGCCTCTAAGAGTAGAAATAAAATAAATTGTGCAAAGAGAAGAGAGAATGATGGGAAAGGGGTCAGAGAAGTAGTATCCCCCTTCTTCATCAAATGTTTATCCTACACCAAATTTTCTTCTGTACCCAGAGGAAGACTTGCTCTGTCTCAGTGATCCTTCTACACAAAGTATTTCATCATGTTTCCTTCGTTTCCTTCTTTGGCGGTCCCATGGAGACAGTTTTCCATGCTGCCTTACAACGGTTTTCTGTTTTCCTCTCAGAAGCCATACATTACAAGACTTCAAGGTGGTACGTGTCCCCCCTGTTTTTCCTTGCTCCTCCCAAATCTTTTCATCTCCTATAAACCCTCAGCTATTTTGTAGCCAGTGCCTGGATTGAGGTATCATTCTATGCTTCTGAGTCACTCTGGAAGAGATGATAAAGAAACAGACTCCTGAGTGGTATGAGCAAAGACCAGGCACCATCCAGGAAGGGACTGATGGTAGCTTCTGAGGCACCAGTGAGGCTAATGTGTTAGATGTGAAAAGACTCAGCAAGAATTTCCTGTTCTGGGTACTATGAAGCTGTAAAGTGGAAAGGGGTAAGATGTGGGCCATGAGAAGACTTAGGGGGCCGGGATAAGAAGGAATACATAGATTAAGTTCAGTGTGCAAAGAGTACAAATAAACAGACAGTAAAGCTATGGTTCAAACATAGTATCCTGACAGTGCTGTCTATTTCTGAGTAAGAAAGAAAAGCAAGCAAGAAAGATTTAAAGAGGGCAAGGAAGTCTCCACAGAAGAAAGATTTAACATAAAATCTTAGAGAGTGACATGTTACAAAGCCCTTTGAGATGAAATGTTTTGTGGTAGAAAGAATATGGGTATGAACAAAAGTACAAGAAAAACTATGTTGTATAAATATAAATAATTCAGTTTTATGGGAAATGGGGGAAAAGATCGGGGATTTTATTTTTTTCTTTTTCTTTCTTTGTATCTTTCTTTTTCCTTCCTTAATTCTTTCCTTACTTTCTTTCTCTCTGTTATGAAATATCAACCAACAGATTGCATTCTTAGAATGGTGCTCCAGAAAGAATAACTTGATCTAGGGCAAAATATATTGATGTGGCTATAGTTGGAGGCAGAAAATTGAATTGGAGGCAGTAGATTGCATGGCCCACAGCTTTGTGCTCTTTATTGCCTGGACTTTGTTCCCTGTACAACTCTTCCAGGAAACTGCAGGACCAAGCATCATCTCATTCAGATTCTAACTAGCAGGATGAAGGAAAAGAAAGGCACATACCTCCAGTTCAAACACTTTTCTGTTGTCAAAAATTTACTTAATTGGCCATACTTTACTGGATTTAAGGAGAGTTACAAAAGTTTGCAATATTATGCTAGTGGTGCTGAACCTGTACAGATCTGTTTAATTAAAAGAGAAGAGTAGAATGGATGCCTTAGAACCATCATGGCCACAAAAGCTATACAGCCCATGAGAAGAAATAATGTGTGAGAGGATTTACATGAAATAGGAGATGGATATGGTGATTTGCACATGAAAGATGCAAAAAAGAAGTCAAAATAATTTTCTGATTTCTGGTTGGGGCAGTATACATGGTGCTACCACCCACTGTTTCAGGGGGCTTCTTGGGAGTTTCAATGCAGCAAAAAGACATAGAAATAAGATAACCCTGTGTTAATTTCTTGGGACATAATGCAAATCTCTGAAAAGTCTGAAGGGCAAAAAGTGTCTAATGACACCACTCCTGACTATTATAAAATGAAATGGTGAACAGCTCAGCTGATTTGATTTCAGAATAAAAATAGCTGTTTTACTTTCTCACACATTCCTGTATGTGTGTAAATGTGTGAGGAAGCCAACTCACATATTCTCATTCAATATGTTAAATTGGAATCATTCCCAGAGAGCCTCCTGGATCAATTTTAATAAGTAGTGAGTGCCAATATACTTCTGATTCACCTCATTGAAATTTCCTTTTATTCCCTTGGCCATATTCTCTCATAATCTGGAGATTCTCTCTCTCTCAGTTTACCTAGAATATAAATGTTAAATGCACATTTAAATAATAAAGAATTTATAAACTAATTATAGAAATACTAATATACTAATGATAAAAATGTTATACTAATTACGTAAACAATTATAACAGGAACAATAATCATTATTTTTTGAGTATTTACTATAGCCAGACTTTATTCCATGTGTGTGCATGTGTATCTGCATGTGTTATTTAACGTATTGTTTAATGTGACTCATTTAATCTTAAAATACCATTACCATCCTTACTTAAAAGAAATTGATTTCAGATATAATTTAATATCTGATTGATGCTTTGTACTATGATGAGACATAAAATTAAATACTTAAAGATATATATCTGAATTATATTTTCTTTATTTCTTCAACATATTAGGCCATGTTTAGTTTATATTTCCAATTTGCTAATATAATTACTTGAGTCAAAAGCATACATACCACCAGGTTAGGTAATATCTATTCTACATTCATTGTACCCATATTACCTATCAGCTTCTTAAAAGAAAGCAGTGATTTTTTTCTATTCATGTTTAAGGGAATTAGTTGTCTGATTATTGCCTCTTCCATGAAATTCAATGTAGTTAGCTGAATTATTAGTAACAATGAGATATTTTGAATCATTTGCACATCAACCAAATCTGATACTCAATATTTTATGATAAAACATATAAATGTCAAGTGGATCATTGATATTATAAGTTTATAGGAAAGTTTTACAAATAAAAATAGTGTTATTTAGTATAAAATATACATATTTTCCACAGAATTAATAATGCCAGGGTTTTCATATCAAACACTTTTTAAAATAAATCTTTTTTAGAAATGATATCATGTTTTTATCTTTTCTTTGCCTTTTGGTCAAAACTTTAAAGGTCAATTATAGGAGCACACAAACAATTTTCTTATAAATCTGTAGTTTTAACTATACTATATTAAGTATATTTATATATATATTATATAACATATTATAATATTAAGATTAGTAATTGGCTTCTACTTAAATCTAAATAGTCTATAAACTTAAATTATATAATAAGAGATCTAATAGTAAAGGAAAAATGTATTATGAGTCAAGTTAAAATGCATGGATACATAGTGTATTTTGAGAATCTTGATAAATGCCAAATGATGAAAATTATTTGAATGAAGTATGTTCACTGAATAAAGAATACAAATTATTTATACTTCTTATAAGGAAAGACTGAAACATGCTGCTTTTATAATTTAAAATACTATTTAAGCATTATATCATTTTCTATTTAGCTTCCAAGCATTTAGAAGATACAGGGATGTAAACTATATGCTGCATCTCTTTTCTGGCATTTAGTATTAGTAAACCAGGAAATTTTGATCCTAAATGGCGTGGAAAGACTTTACCTTTAGTAACAGTTGTATATATGTAAAAGACTGTGTGATATGTAACGTGTGTTTACTCCATTTTTTAGCTTTGAGTAAGGAGGTTCACCACTAGAGTATTCCTCTTTGGATTCAAGAACAGCTTTCATTCAAGACCTTGTAAGTCACAGATACTTTTTTTCCCATCTTTCCAGTTTCATGGGAGAATATTCAGGTGCCCAAATGACCAGTTAAGCTAGTGTTACAATAAATGGTTGCAAAAATTTTAGGTGCCTCATTTTTGGCAACTCCTATTTCCCCTACCTCCTAAAGTTAGGTAGGGGAAATATAATAGAAGTAAGATAATACATACATTAGGGGATATATACATAATGGAGTGCATCCAATATCTGACACCAAAATAATAAACATACTTGTGCAGACAAAATAAGCTGTCTAAAAACATAAATATAATTGATGCCTCATTGAAGACCTTTCATATCAGTGATCATAGAAACATAAGTCAGTAATTTCCTTAGTAAGAAACTGGGAAGCTACAATCATCCAAAGACTCTATTAACTAATAGGAATTTAGTATAAATGGAAACTGTTCATTCATAACACTAAAATGAAGTATTGTTCTGATTAAGGATGCCTATATTTAAGTAAGCTATTAATGGAAAAAGCAAAACCAGAAGGACAAAATTCTTCTATGCAATGGGAAAAAGTCAACAATTTTGGATATTGATATATTAAATATAAGTTGCAGTAATATTCACTGATTTTAGAGACTAAATTATAATCAGCCTGTTCTCAAGAAACACCACTGTCCTCAATCTGAATCTATGTTTACACCAAATTTTACTGAGCTTCAGGTCAAACCAGTAGGAACAGCAAAACCATGTACATATGCATAGATCTGCAAACCCCATTCATATGCTAACCCTTTAAAATGTTTATAATTACAGAGAAAAAATGTTAACATTTCAGGGAATTAAATATATAATTAAGTTTATTCTTATATAAATAAAGTATATGAAAATTATGTTTATTTCATAATGAATAAATTAATTAACTTGTTCAGCAAAAAATACCAATCATGTAAAACATGTCCAATTAAAAAACTATCTGAGAGTCCATTGGCTTTACTTGGAAAATATAGCAAAAAAGAAATAAGCTTATCTTATACAGTTAAATGTAAAGGAGATTGAGATTTATGTTAATTTTTATTTCTTTTCACTCTACATCTTATTTGTTTATATTTCTTTGTTTATTATTTATTTAGGTAAAGCAAGAATTTCATGATGGGATATGAGAATCACACTTCCAGCAGTGACTTCATTCTTCTGGGACTCTTCTCTTCTTCCCAAACAAGTCTGATTTTCCTCTCCATTATATTCATCATTTTTATTATAACTATAACAGAAAATACAATGATGATTATCCTTATCCACAGGGAATCAAGACTCCATATGCCAATGTATTTCCTGCTCAGTCATCTCTCTTTTATGGATATCTTGCATACTAGCAACATTGTTCCCAAAATGATCACTGACTTTCTGTCAGGCAGCAAAACGATTTCATTTGTAGCCTGTGGCTTCCAGATATTTCTATCCCTCACCCTCTTGGGTGGTGAGTGCCTTCTCCTGGCAGCAATGTCCTATGATCGCTATGTAGCCATCTGCCACCCACTGCGCTACCCCATTCTGATGAATGACTATGTCAGCGTTCTCATGGCTGGAGGGGCCTGGTTTATTGGGATAATCAACTCCATAGTCCACACAGCTTACGCACTTCACTTTCCCTTTTGTGGCTCAAGAGCCATTGACCACTTTTTCTGTGAAGTCCCCGCCATGTTGGTGTTGTCCTGTGTGGACACAACAGACTATGAACAAGGAGTATATGTAAGTGGCATCATTTTTCTGCTTGTCCCTTTCTCTCTAATCTTTGCTTCTTATGCCCAAATTCTCCTTACTGTCCTCCAAATGAAAGCAAAAGAGACAAGGAAAAAGTCATTTTCTACCTGCTTCTTCCACATGATTGTGGTCATAATGTACTATGGGCCTTTTATTTTCACATACATGAGACCTAAAAAGTACCACACTCCAGGCCAGGATAAATTGCTGGCAATTTTCTATACCATCCTCACACCATCTTTTAACCCAATTATCTACAGTATTAGAAATAAAGATGTTTTAGAAGCAATGAAAAATATGCTCAGAAGTAATTTTCTTCATAAAATGTTATAGGGAAAATGTTTGAAGTATATATGTTTGTCTATTTCCATACTAAATATTTAGAGGTATCTGTTATTCAAATCTCTAGAAAGCTTTATCTCTTCAGGTGTGCAAAGACGGATATTTCTGAAACACTGATAAAAGTACAGTTGTCACAGATATTTGCTTTATAAATACATATATCTAAAACTGTATCTGTCTCTCTATGTTACCAATTATAATCACCAAAGCACCAATTATAGAAATTCAATGATGACTAAAGGCTAATTTTATTCTTCCATTAAAATCAGACAAATTTGTAAAAATTAATTTTTATGATACAGTCGTATTATTTATGGATATATATATATATACACACACACATATAATGTATGTGAAAGAGAAATCCATATTATTTCTGTGTTTATATAAAATTATAAAATATTTCAAACCTTGTAGTAAGTTACAAGAAAATTATAAAAATTCATAAGTGAAAAAGGTGAAGGTGTGTAAAATATGGAAACTTGAAATTAAGAGATAAATAAGTCTGGGGGTTTAATGAACAGCATGGTGATTACAAAAAAAAATCATATTGTATAATTGAAAAGTACTAAGAGAGTAGCCTTTTAAAAGATCTCATCACAAAAAATATTGTACAATTTTCCAAAATACACACTCTACAAAGACCAGATAGTGGGTAGAAAAATTGACTAGACCTATAATTAGTAAGGAACTTAAGTTAGTAATTAAGATTTCCCAATGAAGAAAATTTGTAAACCAGATAATGTCACTAGTTAATTTTAGCAATCATATATAGTAGAATTAATATCAGTCATTTTTCATACCTTCCCAAAAACCAGGGGAAGAGGTGTCATTCCCTATCTCATTCTATGAGGTTAGAATTACACTGATATCAAATTCAGAAGAAGATTCTATAAGAAAGAACATTGATATGAATAAAAGCCTTTAGACAGCATTTTTAACTAAATAATTAAATAATAAAATAATCATCAGTATGTCAAAAGGATTACACGCAAACACCTGGTTGGATTTAATTTAAAAATACCAGAAATGTTCACATAATGCATTATCTTACTTGAACGAGAGGGGAAAAAGCCACATGATAATGAAAATTCATGCAGAAAAAAAAGGGATTTGACAAGATTTAACATCCTTAAATGATGAAATAATTCAGCACACCAGGACTAGAAAAAGAAAATCATCAGCATATAAAAGACTGACATGAAAGATGCATAGTTAATCTTGTACTTAATTTTGAAAAAGTGAAAGCTTTTCCCCTAAGTATGGGCTTCTCTAACAGTTCAGTTGCTAAAGAATCTGCCTGCAATGCAGGAGACCCAGGTTCAATTCCTGGGTGGGGAAGATCCCCAGGAGAAGGGAATGCCAACTCACTCCAGTACTCTTGCCTGGAGAATTCCATGGACAGAAGACCTGATGGGCTACAGTCCATGGGTTCGCAAAGAGTCAGACATGACTATGTGGCTAACTTTCCTTTTCCCCTAAGTATAGAGAGAAATCAGAGATGCCCACTTCCACCAATTCTGTTCAACACAGTGTTGAGGGTTCTGGCTAGACCAATTAGGCTAAAGAATCAAAAAGTATTCATGTTGAAATAAATAAAACCATTCCTAAAGATCACACACACACAAACACACAATTAGAGCTAAGAAATAGGGTCAGCAAAGCTGTAAGATACAAAATAAACAATGAAAGTTAGTTGTGTTCTTTACCTTAGCAATAAATATTTTAAAAGAAAATTAAGAAAACAATTCCATTTACCATAACATAAAAAATACTTTGGAAAATCCCAACCAAGAGTATGAACACTTATACAGTGAACTCGATCAAAGATTGCTGAAATAAATTAAAGACAGTAAAAGAAGTATTTTATACTCCACGTTCATGGATTAGGGTAATAATATTCTTATAGTAATAAGAATATCCAAAAGTATCAACAGAGTCAATGAATTCCTTATCCAAATCCCCATGATTTTTCTGCAAAATAGGAAAGAATATTCTAAAATTAATGTTGATTCTCAATGGAATTTAATCTCCAAATAGCAAAACAATTTTTTAAAAGTTGGAAAATTCATTTTTTCTTATTTCAAAAATTATAAATAATTAAAGTAGCTTACATGAAAAGAGATAAATAAATGGATTAAACAGAACAGGGAAGGCATAAAGGAATAACTCCTCCCATGGGGGTTCATATGAATTTCAGCAAGGCTGCCAAGGCTATTCAGTAAGAAAAGGACATTATTTTCAATGAGTCATAAGAAGACTGAATTTTGGCATACAAAAGAGTAATGTGGAACTGTAACCAAAACAACATTCAAAAACTAACTCAAAACTGACTAAAAGCTAAAATAAGCACTAAGCCTAGACCATTCAAGTATGACCTAATTCAAATCCTTAATGATTATACAGTGGAAGTGAGAAATAGCTTTATGAGACTAGATCTGATAGAAAGAGAACCTGAAGAATTACAGATGGAGGTTCATGACGCTGTACAGGAGACAGCGAGCAAGAACATCCCAAAGTAAAAAAAAATTCAAAAAGCAAAATGGCTGTCTGAGGAAGCCTTACAAATAGCTGTGAAAGAAGAGAAACAAAAAGCAAAGGAGAAAAGGAAAGTTCCAAAGAATAGCAAGGAGAGATAAGAAAGCGTTCCTTGGAGATCTGTGCAAAGATATAGAGGAAAACAACAGAATGGGAAAGACTAGAGATCTCTTCAAGAAAATTAGAAATAGCAAGGGAACATTTCATGCAAAGACAGACTCAATCAAGGACAGAAATGGTATGGACCTAACAAAAGCAGAAGATATTAAAGAGGTGGCAAGAATACACAGAAGAAATGTACAAAAATGATCTTCATGACCCAGAAAATCACGATGCTATGATCACTCGCCTAGAGAGCCAGACATCCTAGAATGTGAAGTCAAGTGGGCCTCAGGAAGCATCACTACAAACAAAGCTAGGGGACGTGATGGAATTCCAGATGAGCTATTTCTAGATGCTTTGAAAGTGCTACACTCAATATGTCAGCAAATTTGGAAAATTCAGCAGTGGCCACAGGACTGGAAAAAGTCAGTTTTCATTCCAATTACTAAGAAAGGCAATGCCAAAGAATGCCAAACTACCGCACAATTACAATCATCTCACACAGTAGTAAAGTAATGCTCAAAATTCACCACGATAGGCTTCAACAATACATGAACTGTGAAATTCCAGATGTTCAAGCTGGATTTAGAAAAGGCAGTGGAACCAGAGATCAAATTGTCAACATCTGCTGGACCATTGAAAAAGCAAGGGAGTTGCAGAAAGACAACTATTTTTGCTTTATTGACCATAAAGCCTTTGATTGTGTGGATCACAATAAACTGTGGAAAATTCTGAAAAAGATGGGAATACCAGACCACCTGATCTGCCTTTTGAGAAATCTGTACACAGGTTATGAAGCAACAGTTAGAACTGGGCAAGGAACAACAGAATGGTTCCAAATAGGAAAAGAAACAAGTCAAGGCTGTATATTGTTATTGTGCTTATTTAACTTACATTCAGAGTGCATCATGAGAAATGCTGGGATGAATGAAGCACTAGTTGGAATCAAGATTTCCAAGAGAAATATCAATAACCTCAGATATGCAGGCAGAAGCTGAAGGAAAACTGAAGAGAAGAGCCTCTTGATGAAAGTGAAAGAGGAGAGTGAAAAAGTTGGCTTAAAGAAAGCCAGGAAGAAAAACACCCATACAGTATACTAATGCATATATATGGAATTTAGAAAGATAGTAACAATAACCCTGTATGCGAGACAGGGTTAAAAGAGACAAAGATGTATAGAACAGTATTTGGACTCTGTGGGAGAATGGCATTGAAACATGTATAATACCATATGTGAAATGAATCACTAGTAGAGGTCCAATGCATGATATAGGATGCTCAGGGCTGGTGTCCTGGGATGACCCAGAAGGATGGTATGGGGAGTGAGGTGAGAGGGGGGTTCAGGATGGGGAACACATGTACACCTGTGGCAGATTCATGTTGATGTATGGCAAAACCAATACAATATTGTGAAGTAATTACCCTCCAATTAAAATAATTAATATTAAAAAATAAAGAATATCAGGAAAAAAAAAAAACCTCAACATTCAGAAACTAAGATCATGGCATCTGGTCCCATCACTTCATAGCAAATAGATGGAGAAACAGTGGAAACAGTGGCCTATTTTATTTTGGGGGCTCCAAAGTCACTGCAGATGGTGATTGCAGCCATGAAATTAAAAGACGCTTACTCCTTGGAAGGAAAGTTATGACCAACATAGACAGCATATTAAAAAGCAGAGACATTACTTTGTCAGCGAAGGTCTGTCTAGTGAAGGCTATGGTTTTTCCAGTAGTCATGTATGGCTGTGAGAATTGGACTATAAAAAAAGCTGAGCACTGAAGAATTGATGCTTTTGAACTATGGTGCTGAAGACTCTTGAGAGTCCCTTGGTTCGCAGGGAGATCCAACCAGTCCATCCTAAAGGAAATCAGTACTGAATATTCATTGGAAGGACTGATGTTGAAGCTGCAACTCCAATGCTTTGGCCACTTGATGTGAAGAACTGACTTATTCGGAAAGACATTGACTCTGGGAAAGATGGAAGGCAGGAAGAGAAGGGGATGACAGGGGATGAGCTGGTTGGATGGAATCATTGACTCAATGGATATGAGTTTGAATAAACTCCGAGAGTTGGTGATGGACAGGGAGGCCTGGAGTGCTGCAGTCCATGGGGTCACAAACAGTCAGACATGACTGAGTGACTGAACTAAACTGAACTGAAGCCTATGAAACACTTGGAAGAAACAGAGGAAAAATTTTATTACATTGAGCTAGCAAATTTTTTTGTGGATGTGACAACAAAAACACATACAACAGAAGAAAAAAGCACTTTTTAATTAAGTAAATCAAATTTAAAAAGTTTATGCATCAAAAAACATTCTCAGTAGACTAAAGAGCAAAGATAATATAATTTTAAATATATATATATTATGAAGAATAAGTATCCAGAATGTATAAATAACTCCTGAAGTTCAACAACAAAGATAGCAAAGGCGACAAAGCCAAATTAAAACATGAGTTAAAAATTTGAATATATATTCTTCTAAGATGCATAGAAATATGTGTTAAGCAATGGTAAGATATTTCTTCAGTTCACTTCACACTTATTTAACCTTCCCTTGAGAACCCCATGAACAGTCTGAAAAGGCAAAATGATATGACACTGAAAGATGAACTCCCAGGTCAGTAGGCGCCCAATATTCTCCTGGTGATCAGTGGAATGAAAGAATGAAAAAACCAAGCCAAAGAAAAAACAACACCCAGTGTGGATGTGATTGGTGATGGAAGTAAAGTCTGATGCTGTAAAGAGCAATATTGCATAGGAACCTTGAATGTTAGGTCCATGAATCAAGGCAAATTGGAAGTGGTCAAACAGGAGATGGTAAGAGTGAACACTGACACTGTAGAAATTAGTGAACTAAAATGGACTGGAAAAGTGAATTTAACTCGTTATATCTACTACTGTGGGCAAGAATCCCTTAGAAGAAATGGAGTAACCAAACTAGTAAAAAAAAAAAAAAAAAAGAGTCCGAAATTCAGTACTCAGATGCTATCTCAAAAATGACAGAAGAGTCTCTATTCATTTCCAAGGCAAATGATTCAATATCACAGGAATCCAAGTCTATGTCCTGACCAGTAATGCTGAAGAAGCTGAGGCTGAACGATTCTATGAAGGCCTATAAGACCTTCTAGAACTAACAACCAAAAAGATGTCCTTTTCACTATAGGGAACTGGAATGCAACAGTAGGAAGTCAAGAAATACCTGGAGTAACAAGCAAATTTGGCCTTGGAGTACAGAATGAAGCAGGGCAAAGGCTAGAAGAGTTTTCCAAAGAGAATGCACTGGTCATAGCAAAAACCCTCTTCAAAAACACAAGAGAAGACTCTACACATGGACATCATCAGATTATTAACAACAAAATGAGATTGATTATATTCTTTGCAGCCAAGGATGGAGAAGCTCTAAACTGTCAGCAAAAGCAAGACCGGGAATTGACTGTGGCACAGACTATGAATACTTATTGCCAAATTCAGACTTAAAATGAAGAAAGTAGGGAAAACCACTATACCATTCAGGTATGACCTAAATCAATCCTTTATGATTATACAGTGGAAGTGAGAAATAGATTCAAGGGATTAGACCTGATAGAGTTCCTGAAGAACTACGGAAGGAGCTTCATGATATTGCACAGAAGGCAGGGATCAAGACAATCTTCAAAGAAAATAAATGCAAAAAGGCAAAATGGCTGTCTGGGGAGGCCTTACAAATAGCTGTGAAAAAAAGAGAACCAAAAGACAAAGGAGAAAAGGAAAGATATACCCATTTGAATGCAGAGTTCCAAAGAATAGCAAGGATAGGTAAGAAAGCTTTCCTCAGTGATCAATGCAAAGAAATAGAGGAAAACAATAGAATGGGACCACTAACAATCTCTTCAAGAAAATTAGAGATACCAAGGGAACATTTCATGCAAAGATGGGCACTATCAAGGACAGAAATGGTATGGACCTGAAAGAAGCAGAAGATATTAAGAAGAGGTGGCAAGAATACACAGAAGAACTATACAAAAAAAGATCTTCATGACCCAGATAACCACGATGGTGTGATTACTCACCTAGAGCCAGACATCCTGGAATGTGAAGTCAAGTGGGCTTTAGGAAGCATCACTACAAACAAAGCTAGAGGAGGTGATGAATTTCCAGTTGAATTGTTTCAAATCCTAAATGATGATGCTGGGAAGATGCTACACTCAATATGCTAGCAAGTTTGTAAAATTCAACAGTGGCCACAGGACTGGAAAAAGTAAGTTTTCATTCCAGTCCCAAAGAAAGGCAATGCCAAAAAATGCTCAGACTACTGCCCAATTGTACTCATCTCATGCTGGTAAAGTAATGATCAAAATTCTCCCAGCCAGGCTTCAACAATACAAGAACTATGAACTTCCATATGTTCGAGCTGGTTTTAGAAGTCAGAGGAACCAGAGATCAAATTGCCACTATACATTGGATCATCAAAAAAGCAATAAAGTTCCAAAAAACATCTATTTCTGTTTTACTGACTATGCCAAAGCCTTTGACTGAATGGACCACAACAAACTCTTGAAAATTCTTGAAGAGTGTGAATACCAGACCACCTGACCTACCTCTTGAGAAATCTGTATGCAGGTCATGAAGCAACAGTTAGAACTGGACATGGAACAACAGACTGGTTCCAAATTGGGAAAGGAGTAAGTTAAGGCTGCATGTTGTCACCTTGCTTATTTAATCTATATGCAGAGTACATCATGAGAAATGCTGGGCTGGATGAAGCACAAACTGAAATCAAAATTGCCAGGAGAAATATCAATAACCTCAGATATGCAGATGACACCATCCTTATGGCAGAAAGTGAAGAAGAACTAAAGAACCCCTTGATGAAAGTGAAAGAGGAGATTGAAAAAATTGGCTTAAAGCTCAACATTCAGAAGACTAAGATTATGGCATCTGGTCCCATCACTTCATGTCAAAGAGATGGAGAAACAGCGGGAACAGTGGCCTGTTTTATTTTTTGAGGTCCAAAATCACTGAAGATGGTGACTACAGCCATGAAATTAAAAGATACTCCTTGGAAGGAAAGTATGGCCAACCTAGACAGCAGAAGAAATGGCAACCCCTCCCAGTGTTCTTGCCTGGGAAATTCCATGGATATAGGAGCCTGGTGAGCTACAGGCTATTGGACCACAAAGAACTGGACAAGACTTAGTGACTAAGCAACAACAACAACCACCAATTTATTTACAATCAGGTCAGGTGACGTCGCTCAGTCGTGTCCGACTCTTTGCGACCCCATGGACTGTAGCCCACCAGTCTCCTCAATCCATGGAATTTTCCAGGCAAGAGTACTGGAGTGGGTTGCCATTTCCTTCTCCAGAGGATCTTCCCAACACAGGGATCAAACCCAGGTCTCCCACACTGCAGGCAGATGCTTTAACCTCTGAGCCACCAGGGAAGACTTTTATTTACAATCATTTAGTAAATATTGTTATAAGAATAACACATATTAAGTTATTTAATAAATAATACTCAATTTCCATTAACATGAGTTCTAAATATAGAAACAGCTTAATTTTGAAATGCACAGCTCATTTGTTTTTTACACATGAAATAAGCAATACTGCATGTAATAATGCATACATATTGATCCCATCTTTCTCATAGCCAGTGCTACTGGATCTTTCTTTATTGTGCTGTCAAGACAGAGGAATGTACCACTGCATGGAGGAAATGATGTAGAGAGCATGCAGTGCAGCAATAGTCTAGTTGGCACAAGTGATTTCTGTTCTTACTCTCTCCTGAGCTCTAATGAGGAGGAATTTGGGGGAAAAGAGTTAGAATTATATAAAATTACAAACTAGCACTACTGTATCTGTCACTTGGCCCTCTCCTGGAAACTTCCAAAACCTGAAAAGACTTCACAAGATCCATTTGAAAAATGCTTGATTACTAATTCATAGTATTTATCTTAAAAAAGCTTAGTGAGATAACAGAGAACATAGAAAACTATGCAGAATCAGACAATTAATATTGGAACAACAAGAAAAGTTCAATAAATTTGAAACTGTAAAAGAGAACCAAATGAAAATTCTAAACCTAGAACTGAAGAACACAGTAATTGAACTGAGGAAAAAAAAAAGATAGAGACTGAATAGCCAACTAGATCAACCTAAAGAAAATATCTATGGGATTAAATAGAGGTTATTTAAGATTACAAAAAGGAACAATAACAACAACAACAAAAAAAACCCTGTAAAAAAAGAGAGGGAAAAAACTTATAGCACTTGTGGGATTGTATGTTAATAATATATGTGCCATTGCCTTCTCCGAATATATGCATTATGGGAATCCCAAACGGAGGAAAGAAAAAGAAAGGAAATAGAAAGTTTATTTAATGTAATAAATGAAAACAGCAAAGAAACTGTTAATCTGGAGAAGGAAGTGAAAATCCAGATCCATGAAGCTCAAAGAACTCAAAATAAGTTAAACAAAAAGAAATCTTCCCCCAGACACATTCTAATCCACAAATCAAATATTATTAAAATCTAAGCTGAATCAATATTACTCCTTATCAAGTAAAAGTTGCAATTAATTAATTTATTGAAAACTATTGGCAACATAAGAACATAATTATAATCTGCAATAAAATTTGTTGTTGAATATTTTCTTGATATCATTGCAACAAAGTAAATAACATTATTTTCATTATATAGTTTATTACATGAAAAATTTAGTAATTTAATTATAATACAATTATTATATGACATTTTTTATCATTGAGTGGGTTTTATCAAAAGAATGGCAATTTCAAATAAATTATGTAAACCTAAAATAATGCTGATGACACTACCCTTGTGGCAGAAAGTGAAGAAGAACTAAAGAGCCTCTTGACGAAAGTGAAAGAGGAGAGTGAAAAAGTTGGCTTAAATCTTAACATTCAGAAAACTAAGATCATAGCATCTGGTCCCATCACTTCATGGGAAATAGATGGGGAAACAGTGAAAACAGGGGCAGACTTTATTTTGGGGGGCTCCAAAATCACTGCAGATGGTGACTGCAGCCATGAAATTAAAAGACACTTACTCGTTGGAATGAAAAGTGTCTATGACCAACCTAGATAGCATATTAAAAAGCAGAGACATTACTTTGCCAACAAAGGTCCATCTAGTCAAAGCTGTGTTTTTTCCAGTGGTCATGTATGGATGTGAGAGCTGGACTATAAAGAAAGCTGGGTGCTGAAGAATGGATGCTTTTGAACTGTGGTGTTGGAGAAGACTCTTGAGAGTCCCTTGGACTGCAAGGAGATCCAGCCAGTCCATCCTAAAGGAGATCAGCCCTGGGTGTTCATTGGTAGGACTGATGTTGAAGCTGAAACTCTAGTACTTTGGCCACCTCATGCAAAGAGCTGACTCATTTGCAAAGACCATGATGCTAGGAAAGATTGAGGGCAGGAGGAGAAGGGGACGACAGAGGATGAGATGGTTGGATGGCCTCACTAACTCATTGGACCTGGGTTTGGGTGGACTCTGGGAGTTGGTGATGGACAGGGAGGCCTGGCATGCTGCAGTTCATGGGGTCACAAGGAGTCGGACGTGACTGAGTGACTGAACTGAACTGAAAATAAGTTAAAAGTTACTCTCACAAATGTGAATTTTAAGAATTTTTACTAACATGTTTTTATTAAATTAAACACATTTTATTTATTAAATTTGAGACCAATATAATCATAATAGGAAATAAATTAATATATGCAGACATATCAGTTCAGTTCAATGCAGTCGCTCAGTCCTGTCCAACTCTTTGCAACCCCGTAACTACAGCACACCAGCCCTCCCTGTCCGTCACCAACTCCTGGAGTTTACCCAAACTCATGTCCATTGAGTCGGTGATGCCATCTAACCATCTCATCTTCTGTCATCACCTTCTCCTCCTGCCTTCAATCTTTCCCAAGATCATATCATTACTATGCATTTACTGAATAACAATATATAAAATATATGATCCAAAAATTTTGAGACATTATAATATTGGAAGTATCTAAATAAATAATTGGTGTAGTTCTCCAATGACTGATACTAAACACCCCAGGGAAAATTTCTTTAGAGGTTATGTGAACTCCTACACAACCTTGGCCTGTGGCCATCTTGGGCTATTAGTAATTTAACTGATATTATCTAAGTCTCAGTGGATATTCCTAAGTGCCTAAGTGGATGTAAAAAGAAAGCAAGAAAGAATTAAATTGAATTTCAGGTAAAGAAGGCCTAGAATCAAATCACTGTGACCCCTGAGTTTCACTGAAAGCATTTAAAATATCAGCTGTAGAGATATAAATATTAATACATTTGCTTATAATTTTTTCAAAGAATTTTACTTAGACAATAACTTTGCTCCCGTAAGACGTTTAGACTGCTTTCAGCTAATCAAGCCAGTGAATGTGAGAAAGTGCAGCTATAATAAAAGAAGGTACTAATTGTATTTTTATTTCTATTTGCCACTGAAGAGAAGGGACTCTTCAGCAACTGCTTAGAGACATTTATTCAGAATTAAGTATTTCTGCTTATACTAAGCAATGAATACAGCCAGGCATGCCGTTAGCCAGAAAACTCAGAAAGAAAACTTTATTTTACTGAAGTTAGTTTAACAAGCTATATAAGTAATTTATCATAAATTTTAAAAAAATATATTTTCTTTCTGGCTTACTTCACTCTGTATAATAGGCTCTGGTTTCATCCACCTCATTAGAACTGATTCAAATATATTCTTTTTAATGGCTGAGTAATACTCCATTGTGTACATGTACCACTGCTTTCTTATCCATTCATTTGCTGATGGACATCTAGGTTGCTTCCATGTCCTGGCTATTATAAACAGTGCTGCGATGAACATTGGGGTACATGTGTCTCTTTCAATTCTGGTTTCCTTGGTGTGTATGCCCAGCAATGGGATTGCTGGGTCATAAGGCAGTTCTATTTGCAATTTTTTAAGGAATCTCCACACTGTTCTCCATAGTGGCTGTACTAGTTTGCATTCCCACCAACAGTGTAAGAGGGTTCCCTTTTCTCCACACCCTCTCCAGCATTTATTGGTTGTAGACTTTTGGATGGCAGCCATTCTGACTGGTGTGAAATGGTACCTCATTGTGAGTGAAGTAAGCCAGAGAGAAAAACACCAATACAGTGTACTAACACATATATATGGAATTTAGAAAGATGGTAATGATAACCCTGTATGCGAGACAGCAAAAGAGACACAGATTTATAAAACGGACTTTTGGACTCTGTGGAAGAGGGAAAGGGTGGCATGATTTGGGAGAATGACATTGAAATATGTATACTATCATGTAAGAAATGAATCACCAGTCTATGTTCGATACAGGATACAGGATGCTTGAGGCTGGTGCACGGGGATGATCCAGAGAGATGATATGGGGTGGGAAGTGGGAGGGGAGTTCAGGATTGGGAACTCATGTACACCCATGGTGGATTCATGTCAATGTATGGCAAAACCAATACAATATTGTAAAGCAAAATAAAGTAAAAATAAATATTTTTTTTAAAAATGTATGAGCTATCCAAACCATTATAAACATTTTTTAAACACATGAAGCTCTGTTTAAATCTAACATTTGGTATCATATTATTCTGAGTGTGAATGATTGTGAAATGATAGTAAAATATAGTAAAATTGATAAAGAAACTGCTGAGACTGTTTAAAAACTACTCTTCTGGATTTATGGTGAATAATGCATGAGATTACACACATTTATACCATATACTGAAATATGATTGAAAATAATTATGATATTCTATGATAAAGCATACAATAAAATTTCATATGAATTCAAATAGTACCTCAAATATGAGATTTATGTGGCTATAACTGAAATAAAATATACACAGGAAAAAAAGAAGGTTGAATAATAAACAATATTCATTAAAGAAGTGAGGATTCATTGTATCCATAGACTGTGATATATCCTCTGCACATGGGAAATAGTGAAGCCAATAAAGAATATTTTAAAACAGCATGCTGCTGCTGCTGCAGCTAAGTCACTTCAGTCGTATCTGACTCTTAGCGACCCCATAGACTGCAGCCCACCAGGTTCTTCTGTCCATGGGATTTTCCAGGCAAGAGTACTGGAGTGGGGTGCCATTGCCTTCTCCTTTAAAACAGCATCAGTGTTGGTGGGAATGCAAATTAGTACAGCCACTATGGAGAACAGTGTGGAGATTCCTTAAAATATTGCAAATAGAAATGCCTTATGATCCAGCGATCCCACTGCTGGGCATACACACCAAGGAAACCAGAATCGAAAGAGACACATGTACCCCAATGTTCATTGCAGCACTGTTTATAATAGCCAGGACATGGAAACAACCTAGATGTCCATCAGCAGATGAATGGATAAGAAAGCTGTGGTACATATACACAATGGAGTATTACTCAGCTATTAAAAAGAATACATTTGAATCAGTTCTAATGAGGTGGATGACGCTGGAGCTGATTATACAGAGTGAAGTAAGCCAGAAAGAAAAACACCAATACAGTATACTTACACATATATATGGAATTTAGAATGATGGTAATGATAAACCTGTACGCAAGACAGCAAAAGAGACACAGTTGTATAGAATGGCCTTTTGGACTCTGTGGGAGAGGGAGAGGGTGGGATGAGTTGGCAGAGTGGCGATGTAACATCAGTCCATCTTTTAAGAATGTAACATTTAAAATAATGTAACAAAAATAGCTTATCAGTTATATTTAACTCATTTGCTTTTGTGTCTGTCTTTAGGAAAAATAATATGAATAACCCATGGAAACTTATAATCAAACATCAACTGATTTCATCTTATTGGGGTTGTTCCCCCCTTCAGGATTTGGCATGTTTCTTTTTATTCTCATTGTTCTCATTTTCCTAATAACTCTGTTTGGCAACCTCTTTATGATTCTTCTCATCTTTCTGGACACCCATCTCCACACACCAATGTATTTCCTACTTAGCTCTCCTTCATTGACCTAATTACATCACCACAATTGTCCCTAAAATGGCCTGCAATTTTCTGCTTGGAAATAAGTCTATCTCCTTCATTGGATGTGGAATGCAGAGCTTCTTCTTCATGACTTTAGCAGGTATAGAAGCATTGTTGTTGACATCTGTGGTTTATGATCGTTATGTAGTTATTTGCTTTCCTCTTCACTATTCCATCAGAATCAGCAGAAGAGTGTGTGTGCTGATGATAATAGGATCATGGATGACAGGCTCTATCAACTCCTGCGCCCACACCATATATGTCTTCCAGATCCCTTATTGCAAATCTAGGGCCATCAATCACTTCTTCTGTGATGTCCCAGCCATGTTGACTATGGCCTGCACTGACACCTGGGTCTGTGAGTACACAGTGTTTGTGAGTGCCATCTTTTTCCTTCTATTGCCTTTCATTGGGATTGCTGGTTTCTGTAGTCGTGTTCTCTTTGCTGTTTATCACATGCAGTCAGCTGAAGGGAGGAAGAAAGCTTATTTAACCTGTAGTACTCATCTTACTGTGGTAAGTTTTTACTATATGCCTTTTGCTTGCACTTAACTATATCCAAGATCCTTTTGAACTCCAACAGAGGGCAAGGTTCTGGCTGTCTTCTATACCATCCTCACCCCAGTGCTCAACCCTATTATCTATAGCCTGAGAAACAAAGAGGTGATGGGAGCCCTGAGAAGATTAACTAAGAGAATCTGTTCTGTGAAATGTAGCCACATCTTTATGTATAAGTACCTAGGTCTTGTGTGTGTGTGTGTGTGTATACACATCAGTGGACAATGAATTAAAATACTGTGTTATCACTGTTCCAATCATTAAATTCAAGGACTAAAATTAATCTAGAGAAAAAATTTACTAATATCTAGACAATATTATCTTGTGAATATATATATATATGCATGGAAGTATCTTGTTTTACATACACATATATATATGTATATGTATAATTTCAAGCCTTACCCTTTTACTTCATGGTATATTTTTCCTAATCAATTTCAAACACATTAATTTTCTTATGTAAAAAAATAACTTTGAATTTTACATTGTTTTAATTTTAAATATATATTTAATCAGGTATTCAAAATACTACACAATTGCACTCATCTCACACATTGGCAAAGTAATGCTCAAAATTCTCCAAGCCAGGCTTCAACAGTACATGAACTGTGAACTTCCAGATGTTTAAGCTGGATTGAGAAAAGGCAGAGGAACCAGAGATCAAATTGCCAACATCCATTAGATCATTGTAAAAGCAAGAGAGTTTCAGAAAAATATATCTACTTCTTTATTGACTAATCTAAAGCCTTTGACTGTGTGGATTTTAACAAGCTGTGGAAAATACTTAAAGAGATTGGAATACCAGACCACCTTACTTTCCTCCTGAAAAAATCTGTATGCAGATCAAGAAGCAAAAGTTAGAACCAGACAGAAAAACAGATTGGTTCCAAATAGTGAAAGGAGTATGTTAAGGCTGTATATTGTATACCCTGCTTAATTAACTTATATGCAGAGTACACCGTGCAAAGTGCCAGGCTGGAAGAAGTACAAGCTGGAATCATGATTGCCAGGAGAAATATCAATAACCTCAGATATGCAGATGCCACCATCCTTATGGCAGAAAGTGAAGAAGAAATAGCCTCTGATGAAAGTGAAAGAGGAGAGTGAAAAAGTTGGCATAAAACTCAACAATCAGAAAACTAAGATCATGGTATCCAACCCCATTACTTATGGCAAATAGGTAGCAAAACAATGGAAACTGTGACAGACTTCATTTTTGTTTGGCTCCAAAATTACTACAGATGGTGAGTGCAGCCCTGAAACTAAAAGACAATCACTCCTTGGAAGAAAAACTATGAAAAACCTAGACAGTATATTACAAAGCAGACACATTACTTTCCCAACAAAGGTCCATCTAGTCAAAGCTATGGTTTTCATAGTAGTCATGTGAGAGTGAGACTATAAAGAAAGCTGAAGAATTAATGCTTTCGAGCTGTGGTGTTGGAGAAGACTCTTGAGAGACCCTTAGACTACAGGGATATACAACCAGGCCTTCTGAAAGGAAATCAGTCCTGAATGTTCATCAGAAGGGCTGATGCTGAAGCTGAAGCTCCATTACTTTGGCCACAGGATGTGAAGAACTGACTTATTGGAAAAGACCCTGATCCTGGGAAAGATTAAAGGCAGGAGAAAAAGGAGATGACAGAGGATTAGATGGTTGAGTTTGAGCAAGCTCTGGGAGTTGGTGATGGACAGGGAAGCCTGGCGTGCTGCAGTCCATGGTGTCTCAAAGAACTGGACAGGCCTGGATGACTCAACTGACTGACAGAGGAGCAACCCAAGGAAGTTTATTAAAAGCCGGTTATGAAAAGAGCATTCTTTAACAGGCTATACCCTTATCTGCTGTTTTGTAAGAAACACTCAAGTACTTCTGTTCAGGTACCAGTTTCTTTAACCCTGTGGTGTACTTTTTTAAATAGCATCAATGTAGTATTAAAACAAGCAAAGATCCTTTTGAGTGTGAAAACCTAGGCAAGCACACATGCAACATTTTTAGCTACTTTTGCCCTAAATGTATAATGTCCTAAGAAAGGGAGGATGAGTGAATAGAAAGGGAATGGCATTAGGCAAACCAGGAAAATGATGGTAGTGTCTCTCTCTTTGTGTGTGTGTGTGTCAGTTATTATTGAAAATAGTCTAAGGAAACATGGAGTTGAGTGGAGATGTCTATTAGTCTCCTTGTCCATTTCAGTTATGAATAATACAAGAAATAAGGAGATATGAATCTATTGCTGACCCTGACACATCATGGACTAGGAAAAATAACTATATATCTCTGCGTTTAGTTAGCTAAAATGCAAGATGGGAATCTTGTATCCTAAAGTATCAGTAAATAGTGTAGGCAAGAAAAAATATCTTTCTCTGCTCTTCTAGGTTCTTAGCTAAGATGTCCCTTGTAACACAGGTCTGTTTCACAGAAAAATAAGAAAAAAAAATTAATGTCATGAATACCTCCTATATACATGGGGGTGAGCCAGGAAAACTGAATAACTCCATTTTTTACTCCAAACTACAATTCAGACATTGACAGGTTTTTTTTATTTATAATAGTTTTAGTAGACCCCATGGTGTTCTGCATTCTCTCAAGTATTTGAAATGTATTTTTACAGCTGCTCACTGCAAGCAAATGATATCCCTAAGAATGGAATGTCAAAAAAAGGAATGAAGAAAACCAGCTAAAAATCATGAGCCTAAAGTTGTGACCTGAGAATACCATAGAGATTTTGCAGAAACAAACAAGCAAACAAAACTCCCAAGTAACACACATGTGCTTAGTCACTCAGTCATGTCCAACTCTTTGTGACCCCAAGGACTGTAACCTGCCAGACTCCTCTGCCCATGAGGATTCTCCAGGCAAGAATACTGGAGTGGATTGCCATGCCCTCCTGGGTTGGGAATCTTCCCAACCCAGAGACTGAACCCAGGCCTCCCACATTGCAGGCAGATTCTTTACCATCTGAGCCACCAGGGAAACACATACATACACATACAAAAACCATCCTGACCTGTGAATGTGAAAAAAAAGAAAAAATCAATCAAAGCTGCATGATCTATAGAGCAGCAGCTAAAAATGTCACTAATGTATTAAATTTTGATTACCTTTCTAAGTTAGGCTAAGAGTCTCATGAAAGTGGGGAAAATTGAAAAAAAAAAAAAAAAAAAGAGGCAACAGACTCCAAATATATTCAGTTGGTTAAACCCATGTCAACAAACAATAATTAATACTCATCTAGTTGCAGTTTGAATCTCTCCAAGGAATGTAATTTTAACAAGTCAGTCTGGAGGTATCTGGTAAGAATGAATCAAATCATCTGCCTGATGGAGCATCACTCACCAAAAGGATGTTGACCTTGATGGAAATAGTCCACTCTGCCTGAAAAACTTCCTTACCTAGCTTTCTTCTGCTATAAAAGGCTTCAATTTTGTGTGACATCCTGAAGCTCCTTTATATATTATTGCTGGGATTCTGACCAATTTATGAAATGATGAATAAAGTAAATTAGGAGTTTCAAATTACTCACTTGAATTTTGATTTTTCACACTCTAATCTGGCATTTTCAACCTGATTCTTTGAACCAGAATTCTCCACTGAGAGCAACAGAGAAAGAGCTACCCTTACTGATCTGAAAAATCAGTATATTTTTGGAAATTCAGTGGTCCAAAAATACTTCAGAGACATGGAAGAATCAGTCTTAATGTCTATATAGCATGAGTGATACCCAAAGTGAGATTAAACATAAATTTTGTGAAGGCAATACCAGGACAGAAATAAGATGAATGATATTTTCTGCCAACCTAGGACTATAAGATTCAGTGATTTTAAGTCAATGTGTATGACTTTGAGGAAGTATTGAAGAAACATAAGATTGAGAATTAGGTCTAGGAAGAAACTGAGCATTTGGTTGGTGGTTCAAAACTCACCAGAGGCAAAAATATTAGAAAACTGAGAGTAGTAATAAGTAAACCACTGTTCTGTATGAAAGGTTTATGATGATAGGTTATGCACTGTTTGAGAAGCAGGACACATAAACTGCAGAGAACCAATTAAATAGTTTCCAGCGTACAAATTAAGTGGGTCATAGATGGTAGCAGATAAGATGAAATATTTGTGAGGATACCATAAGATACCAGAAATAACACTGGATACAGAATCTACAGCCAGAGCAAGAAACCATACCTGCCTGTGAAAGAGAGGAGTACAAATTATCCAGAGATTGTGTGCTTTCCTCAGGAGGAATGGCTTAGGACTCACTGGCACTTTGGGCTGTCTTTTCTTGTGGATAAGTGAACAGAATTTCATGAATAGAAAGAAGACTACATACATATAGTTGTCAGTGTAAAATACTGTGCCAGACCATTTTGGAGGCTTTTTCACCAACAATTCAGATCCTATTTACAGAAACGAGAATTACTATTGGTCTGATTACCATTACTCTCTGATTGGTCACAGAGGCCTATTTCAACCATGGCTTCCAGTATGGTATTATGAACTGTTCCCTTACTCAACCAAGATTTCCAGAATTCCGGAATAAAATCCAATTCTTCGCTTCAGCCCACAGGAAAAATCCTAACTAATATGACGATATTAAAACACTTCTCACAATTGTCTGTTTGCAAGGAGTGGTGGCTGATTTAATTTTGCTTGTTTTTTATTGACATATAGTTGATTTACAATATTGTGCTCATTTCAAACATACAACAAAGTAATTCTGTATGTGTATGCTTAAGTATGTATATATACATATACTTGGCTATATATGTACATATATATACATATACACATATATGTATATATACATATATATACACATACACATGGCAATTCAGTGGTGGTGACCAAAACCATCTTCAAGAAAAAGAAATGCAAGACAAAATGGTTATCTGAAGAGGTCTTACAAATAGTTGAGAAAAGAAGACAAGTGAAAGGCAAAAGAGAAAGGAGAAGATATATTCAACCAAATGCAGAGATGTAGAAAATAGCAAGGAGAGATAAGAAAGCCTTAAATGAACAATGCAAAGAAATAGAGTAAAACAGTAGAAAAGGAAAGACTAACAATCTCTTCAAGAAAATAGGAGAGAACAAGGGAATATTTCAGGCAAATATGAGCACAAAAAGGCAGAAGGAGCAAGGACCTAACAGTAGCAGAAGAGATTAAGAAGAGGTAGCAAAAAATATGCAGAAGAACTCTACAAGAAAGGTCCTAAAAACTAAGGATTTTAAATAACTCAGCTGTAATTCCATTACCAAAGACCCAGAAACCATGATGGTGTGGTCACTCTTTAAGAGCCAGACATCCTACAATATGAAGTTAAGTGGGTCTTAGGAAGCATCACTATGAGCAAAGCAAGTGAAGGTGATGGAATTCCAAATTCTAAAAGTTGATGCTGTAAAAGTGCTGCACTCAATATGCCAGCAAATTTAGAAAATTCAGCAGTGGCCATCAGACTGGAAAAGGTCAGTTTTCATTCCAATTCCAAGGATTATAAAGAATGTGAGAGAATGTTCAAACTGCCATACAATCTCGCTCAAGACAATACTCAAAATCTTCAAGTGAGGCTTCAACAGTTCATGAACTGAGAACTTGAAGTTGTACAAACTGGATTTAGAAAAGTCAGAGGAACCAGAGATCATATTGCCAACATGTGCTGGATCATAGAAAAAGCAAGAGAATAAAAAAAAAAATCTACTTTTGCTCCATTGACTATGCTAAAGCCTTTGACTGTGTGAATCACACACAAAAAAAAAAGAGGGGGTGGGGAGGAGGATCTTAAAGAGCTGGTAATACCAGACCACTTTCCCTGTCTCCTGAGAAATCTGTATGCAGGAAAAGAAGTAAAAGTTAGAACTTTACATAGAACAAGGGCAGGCTCCAATTTGGGAAGTTAGTACATCAAGATTGTATATTGTCATGTTGATTATTTAACTTATATGCAGAGTACATCATGTGAAATGTGGGGCTGGAAGAATCACAAACTGGAATCAAGACTGCTGGAGAAATATCAACCTCAGATATTCAGGATACCACACTAGTGGCAGAAAGTGAAAAACTAAGAGCCTTTTGAGAAAGATGAAAGAGGAGAAAGAAAAATCTGGCTTAAATCTCAGCATTCAGAAAGCGAAGATAATGGCATCTGGTACCATGACTTTTTGGCAAATAGATGGGGAGAAATTTGAAACAGTAACAGATTTTACTTTCTTGGGTTCCAAAATCACTGCAGATGATGACTGCAGCCACAAAATTTTAAAACAATTGCTCTTTGGGAAAAGAAGCTATAATAACTTAGTATATTAAAAAGCAGAAACATTACTTTGCTGACAAAGGTGTATACAGTCAAAGCTTTGATTTTTCCAGTAGTCAAGTATGGATGTGAGAGTTGGACAATAAAGAAGGCTGACTACTGAAGAACTGATGCTTTCGGTTGTGGTTCTGGAGGACTTTGAGGGTCTTGGACTGCAAGGTAATCAAACCAATAAATCCTAAATGAAATCAGTCCTGAATACCCATTGGAAAGACTGATGCTAAAGCTGAAACTCCAATACTTTGGTCATGTAACTCAAAGAACCTATTCATTTGAAAGACTCTGATAATGGGAAAGATTTAGAGCAAGAGGAGAAGGCAACGACAGAGGATGAGAATGTTGGATGGCATCACCAACTCAGTGGACATGAGTTTGAACAGACTTCAGATGGTTAAGAACAGGGAGCCTGGCCTGCTGCAGTCTATGGGGTCACAAAGATTTGGACATGACTTAGCTGTTGAACAAGAACAAGAGCATTGTGCATTAGCTATTTTTGGCTCTTCTTGTTGCCATTTATAGCATTAGAAACTGAAATTTAGTAAGTTTATTTATGTTGTATCTGTGTTCCCTTAGACGTTTAGCACTTACCCCAGTTTGTTGAGTACCTGTTCCCAACTTAAATTCTTCAAATAAGAAGTATAATGCATAGTTCAGGCTTACATGTTTGCTATAGGTATAAGTCAGGGGGGAAAGTAAGCATTTGGTTTTTCTCATAGGTATTGAAATATTTGCTAAGAAAAGTTAAAAGAGGATTTAGCTTAGCAAAAACCCAGTGGTCTCTCATTTATCTACAACTTGGGGTCATTATCTCTGAGATGAGACAATATTTTAGAAGATTGTTTTATGTACAATGGGGAAATACCTGAGAGGTGGAAAAAGTAAAAATTATTTGGTTTTTATTCTTTGATTAGTCCTCAATTAATTTTTTGACCCTGGTCCAATTGATGAAAAGAAGCAGAGAGATTGATAAAGAAATTGAAGAGGGAGAGGGAAAGGGAGAAGAGAGTGAAACAGAGAGAAAGGAGGAAGCTTACTGTGAATTTGTGAAATTAGTGAACAAGTATATATTTCTCTAGGGCCTGATGATCTGATGTGACTCAGAGCTGTACAGAAAAACCATACCTAAAATTCAGTAATAAACTAAAGTAATGGAAACAATATCAGAAACAATATCAGAAAATTTCTCACTCTTTTTGACATCTCAAAGGTTATGCATCTTCCAGATTCTCTGGAATTATGCCTTCTGTGGAGGATCTCAACTGCCATTTTCACCTATTCTTACAATCTAGGAGAATCTGGAGATGATTGTTTTACTATGAATGTAGTTTCCTAAATCTCTCACTCTCTTCTATCTCTCCAAACCCAGATTGGATGGAAATTCCTCTTGAAGTTAAGATAACAAATTGATGATGTTACTTTCCTTAGTATGGTAAGCACTCACCTCCTTTAGCATCACTGAGTTTGAGAAAACTCCAAGACATGAGTTTGAGGAAACTCTAGGAGATAGTGAAGGACAGGGAAGCTTGGCATGCTGCAGTCCATGAGATGCAAAGAGTCAGACATGACTTAGCAACAGAACAACTCCTTTAGGCTGGTACATCCCTACATATGCAGTATCAAACAGCACACATTTCTACCTAAAAATGTTATATTCTCAATTGTATCAGATATACTATTGACTGTATCTTCCATATAAAATCCACTATCCTCACATGAAGCTCTTAGACTGAATAGTTACATTTCTCATTGTTCTCAAGTTTGAAATCATGTGCCATTTAAATAAGGAAGATGTCGCTTTACATTGTTGTGTTAGTTTCTACTGCATACAGCAAAATAAATCAACCATAAATATACACACATCCCCACCCTTTCAGACTTCCCTCTCATTCAGGTGATCATAGTGCATTAAGTAGAGTTTCCTGTGGTATACAATACGTCCTACTTTGACCTTTATGATTTATTTCCTTCTATTAAATTTGGAGTTTTATTTTTGCTGTTCTTCTTCTTTCTCTAATTTCCTTAATGTAAGGTTAGATTGTTTATTGGAAATTTTTCTTCTTTCCTGATGTGGGATTGTAATGCTATAAACTTCCCTTTTATAAATGTATTTTTGCTGCGCCTCATAGGTTTTCAGTCATTGTGTTTTTATTGTCATTTCTAGGTATTTTTTGAATCCTTCTTTGATGTCTTCAGTGATTCATTGGTTGTTTAGTTACATATTGTTTAGCTTTTGTGTGTTTGTGTTTTTATAGTATTTTTCTTATAATTATTTTCTAATCCTGTAGCATCATGGTCAGAAAAGATGCTTGATATGATTTCAATTTTCTCAAATTTACCGAGTCTTATCTCTGATGCAAGATGTGATCACTCCTGGGGAATGTTCCATATGCACTTGAAAAGAAAGTATATTTGGCTGCTTTCAAATGGAACATTCTATAAATATCAATTAAATCTATTTGTTCTAATATGTCATTTAAGGCTTGTGTTTCCTGGTTGATTTACTGTCTGGACGATCTGTCTGTTGCTGTAAGTGGGGTTTTAATGCCTTCTACTATTACTGTGTTGCTATCAATTTCCACTTTTATGCTGGCTATTAGTATTTACCTTATATATTGAGCAGCATCTGCAACTTTTGTATCTTTTTTCATGGATTGATTCCTTTATAATTATGTAGTGGCCTTCCTTGTTCTTGTATATATACAAGTTACTAGTCTCATAATTTCAGATGCAGTTCCCATTTGCTTTATTTTTATTCTCCTCATGATTACTGCTTTTGATATCATATTTGTGTGTGAATGATTTCCTGCTTTTACTTTATATTTGCCTTTACCATGTGTGAATTATTTTTCTCTTAGTTGAGCCCTCTTTTTTTTTTTTTTTCCCTACCTAGGGAAATCTGTCTTCCTTGGCAGCTTAGATGTCATTAGATCTCTGATTACTAGAGAAAAATAAACCTCCTCTATTAAAAGGGCTTTTTTTTTTTTTTACAAATATTTGACAGTCTGTATTTTCCTGAAAAATTGTTGTCATTAAAGTTAAATAGATGCTAAGTAGTTTTTCACAGTGATTTATAATTTTACCTGACCAAGTATTATAAAATATTTTAATACTTTTTGACATATTCCCCAAATCAATACTAAATAAGATTTTTTACTTCATATTAAACTAAAGATTTCACATAAGGATATTCTAATATCCCAAAAGATTTTATTCTCTCACTTTTAAAAATAGAAACATTAATTGGTCTAGTTTGATATTAATTTCTTGAGGAAAGTTGTCAAATAAAAATACTAGGTATGCTTTACATTGTGTTTGTGTAGATATTGTTTCAGAAATTATATGAAACTTTTAGAAATCTGATATGTCTTTCTATAATATTACTCATTTTTTAAATATAAATATAGTTGCTACACAATATATTATATTACCTTTTTATTAATGCTGATTTGTCATTGTAAAATTTCAAGGGATTATATGAATGAGATGCACACAAACCTGTATATACAAATATTCACTGTGTATTATATTAATAAATTATATTTATACAGTAAGAATTTATGGTTCTCAAACTGTACAGCTTCAAAAATTGAAAATATACTTGGCTTGATCATTAAATACTATCAGTAAAATTCCAAATCAGTAAATTAACTTAAGCCATTATGCAATCATTGTCTCTTCTTTACTAAAGACTGTTGTGCAAAAACTTGAGGGAATGTGGACTCTCACACAGGCCTCCATGTAAGCTTATTGTGGAAAACCATGCTTGTCTAAACTTCAGAGGACATACTTCTTGCTACTCTGCTTCTGATTCTGAAAGCTATTTTACAATGCCATCAGTTCTATATGACTGATACCAATGCAAAACAATTCTTATTATAGACATTTAGAGTGTTGAATGATAAGTCAATTTTTGGAAATTGTGACTGCCTTATGTAGCTAGAGCAATCAAAGCCCTCCCCCTAAATCGACCTGGTAATCTGTATTACTGGCTTTGTAGTGTCTTTTGGGAGAGATATGTGACACTCAGTATCCACTGATTTTGATGTATTCTTGGAGAATAAAGAGGTTTTCAAAATCAACTCGTACTCTAGGGTGTGGGCTATGAGGGACTAGTTTAGTATTGCTCTGACTCAACACAGAGATATATTGACCTGCTCACACATGATTATTGTGTCATGAAGACAGTGGAAAATTATATCTTGAATCCCTTCATGGAAACATGTACTCGAAATTAGGAACTCCAAATGAGAAATTATATCACTCAAGTGGAGCACAGAAAGGGGGAAAGACCCATAGAAGTGTACAGGAAAAATAGTTTAACTGTTCACTCTTTCCTCAGTACCATTGAAGCACAAGGAAAAGACAAGCTACTATTTTTTAGAGCACTCCAATGGGGGTGAAGGGGGTGGAGAGAGAGAGAAGCATAAAAACAAAGCATAAAAACCCAAACATCAAATCCACTTGACCTGTGGAACCTGTGAGCAATCTGCCCTTGATATCTGCATGCTCAGTTCAGTTCAGTTCAGTTCAGTTCAGTCGTGCAGTCATGTCCGACTCTTTGCGACCCCATGAATCGCAGTAGCCAGGCCTCCCTGTCCATCACCAACTCCTGGAGTTCACTCAGACTCACGTCCATTGAGTCCATGATGCCATCCAGCCATCTCATCCTCGGTCGTCCCTTTCTCCTCCTGCCCCCAATCCCTCCCAGCATCAGGGTCTTTTCCAATGAGTCAACTCTTTGCCTGAGGTGGCCAAAGTACTGGAGCTTCAGTTTTAGCATCATTCCTTCCAAAGAAATCCCAGGGTTGATCTCCTTCAGAATGGACTGGTTGGATCTCCTTGCAGTCCAAGGGACTCTCAAGAGTCTTCTCCAACACCACAGTTCAAAAGCATCAATTCTTCGGCGCTCAGCCTTCTTCACAGTCCAACTCTCACATCCATACATCCAATGAGTCAACTCTTCGCATGAGGTGGCCAAAGTACTGGAGCTTCAGCTTTAGCATCATTCCTTCCAAAGAAATCCCAGGGTTGATCTTCAGAATGGACTGGTTGGATCTCCTTGCAGTCCAAGGGACTCTCAAGAGTCTTCTCCAACACCACACTTCAAAAGCATCAATTCTTTGGCGCTCAGCCTTCTTCACAGTCCAACTCTCACATCCATACATGACCACAGGAAAAACCATAGCCTTGATAGACAGACCTTAGTTGGCAAAGTAATGTCTCTGCTTTTCAATATGCTATCTAGGTTGGTCATAACTTTTCTTCCAAGGAGTAAATGTCTTTTAATTTCATGGCTGCAGTCACCATCTGCAGTGATTTTGGAGCCCAAAAAAATAAAGTCTGACACTGTTTCCACTGTTTCCCCATCTATTTCCCATGAAGTGATGGGACTGGATGCCATGATCTTCGTTTTCTGAATGTTGAGTTTTAAGCCAACTTTTTCACTCTCCACTTTCACTTTCATCAAGAGGCTTTTTAGCTCCTCTTCACTTCCTGCCATAAGGGTGGTGTCATCTGCATATCTGAGGTTATTGATATTTCTCTTAAAAGGTGGTTAATAAGGCAAGTTTAAAAAGTAAATATAAATAATATATACATTTGAATTATAGTTTTTTGCATGCATAAACATGAAATTACTTCATAGATTTTCTAATATGCCTCCAAAAATCCAGAAGTAAAGTGAAGTGAAATGAAGTTGCTCAGTTGTGTCCAACTCATTGTGACCTCATGGACTGTAGCCTGTCAGGTTCCTCCATCCATGAGGTTTTCCAGGCAAGAATAGTGGAGTGGTTTGCCATTTCCTTCTCCAGAGGATCTTCTCAACCCAGGGATCGAACCTGGGTCTCCAGCACTGCAGGCAGACTCTTTAACACCTGAACTACCAAGGAATCTGGCCCAGAATATGCATGAAACTTTGTTATTGTGCTTAAAGTGAGACGTTGAATGAAGAGCCCATTTCTTCATAAAAATGTGTTCATAACCTCGTGTTCTGTTTTAATGACATCATTGTATATTAAGTTCAGAAGATTCTCAGTGCTTTGCAACTGAACTATTCACTTGGAAGTATCATTCTCCTCTCCTCCTGGTACTCCATTTTTTCCTTGATTTTGTTATAGTCTCATAGATTTCTGGGCTCTGCTCATCTTTGTCAGTTTCTTTTCTCTCTGTTATTTAGAATCTCCATTCTGCTATGGAGCTTATTATCCATTGAATTTCAAATTTTGGTTGCTGTAATTTTCAGTTCTAAAATTTCTTTTAGGTTCTTCTTTATCCTCTTTGTTGATAATTTTTACTTCTTTGCTGAAAGTTTCTGTCTTATCATTTGTTTCAAGTGTGTGTATAATTGCTCATTGAAACATTTTTATGATGACTACTTTATAATCCTTAAATTCCATCAAGGGTTGACATTGATTGATTGCTTTCTCTCATTCAAATTGAGGTTTTCCTGATTCATGGTGTGATGAGTGATTTTCTTTTTTAATTGTACCTTAGACATTTTGGATATTATATTTTGAGACTCTAGAGACTCTATTTAAATCTTGTATTTTAGAAGGCCTCCTCTGACAACATGCCAGTGGGGAAAGGAGTCACTGCCTCATTACTGCCAGGTGAGGTGAAAGTGTAGGCTCTCCACTTGTTCTTTTTTTGACACCTTGGGAGAGGAGGAGGAATTAGGATTCTTCATGACCGTCTGGTTGGTGTAGAAGTTCAGATTCTACACAGGCCAACAATGGCATCACCTTAGCTGGGAGGATGAGGTGTGCCTCAATAGTTCTCTCCATTTGGCTTCTATTGAAATTGGGAGGTGGAGATTCAATACTGCTGGAGAGGTACCTTCTTACCATCAGGTGGGGATGGAAGTCCAGGCTCCCCATGTGGCCTCCTATGACACCATGGAGGAGGGAGCTTGTTATTGCCCAATGGAGACAAAAGTCCCAGCTCCCTATCCATTCTAAAACCACATTGATAGAGGTGTTGAACACATTGGTAAGCCTGGTAAGGTTGGAAGCCAAACCTCCCACTCAGTCTTGCTAATAGGGCTGTGGGTGGAGTTGACTTTTTTTTTCCATTTTTTCCATACTCTATGGCTGAAGTAGGGTTGTTCCCTGTCTTACTAAGCATCCCTTTTTTTGATTTTTGGCTGAGTACAGTTTTGGTGGGGACCATTGGTGTTTCTGCTATTCTAGCTCCTTTAACTCCTAGTCTAGCATATACATGGCAAAAGGAAAAACACAGAGACTCACCACTGTGTCACTGTGTCCCAATCGACCTTCTCCTTCCTTTCTTTTAGAGACTTCTTATTTTTGTCTCATACAAAATAACCTTTTTTTTTTTTTTTTTACCTGAACTGCAGTGAGAGGAATAAAGAAAAGTGCCTGATCACATTGTGTTAACCACTAGACTCATCCATGCCTGAAAGTAAGCTTGGGCTTTTCAGTTACAAAAGCCATAAATTTCCCTTTCATTTGTCAACCATCTTGAATAGCTTTTCTGTTAGTTACCGCCAAGTTCCCTTGGAGTGACACAGACACATGACTAGAGTCTTCTTGCATTAGAATAGGTGTCAGTCTTTGGAATGAACTACACTTTGGCTTCCTCTCACATGGATTTTTTTTTTTTTTTTAAACAGTATCTCTTTCAGCAGGGAAGGTTCTAAGATCCTAAAATTACTAATTGAAATCTAGGCTTTCCTCATCCACAAGATCACCTTCATCCCATTATGTCATAAGCCAAATAGATAAGGGTGATAGGAAATAAAACATTCTACTTTAGTAGCTTGGAGTTAGGGTCTGTGCTTGGTTTTGCCATAATGACAAAAGTAACCTAGGACAAGTCATTTATTCTCTTTGTGCCTCAGTTTCTGTTTCTGTAAACTAAAGGGGTGGACTGTAGATGGTGTGTAGAATTTTCTCTAGCTCTCAAGAACCTCTGTGCCTATTAATGAAAATATAAGAAAGTGAAGCAAAGCATTTTGCACTTGGTTTCCCTGTAATTTAGTGTAAAATGCCAGAAAATTAAGGTTGACATTATTTATTGTGACTTACCTGCCCTTGGAATGCAACAAAAGGTTGTTGCTGTGCTAATACAATAGAGGGTGACAATTTTCTACAGAATACAGTATGATCACACTAAGTAAAATAAGTAAATAGGAGATGTCTTGGCCTCTGAGGTTTCAGTGTGCTGATGGCATATGAAGTTTAAGAGCTGTCAAATACATTGATTTTTGAGTCAAAGTTTAAAAAATTATGCTAGAAACATGTTCATTTAAGTAATTTAATGCAGAGAGGAAAATGATCAAGACAGAGGGATAGATACATGTTTCCTATGCTATAATTACTCACAGCAATAATAACCTCAAAAATAGATTTTCAGATTTTCTTAGCTCCTGTGTGATTTTTAAAAGACTTCATGTTTTAGGAAGAATTTTAGATGCCCAGCTAAATTGAGAAGAAGTACAAAAGATTTCTCATGTATCCCCTCCCCACTACAGATACATAACCTCTCCCATTATCAACATCCCCCATCAGAGTGATATATTTATTATACTTGATGAACCTAAATCAATACATCATGATCAAAGTCCATAGTTTACATTAGGATTCACTTTTGGTGTTGAACGTTTCATGGGTTTGGACAAATGTATAATGACATATGCATCATTAGAGAATAATACAGAGTATTTTTGTCACCCTAAAAATTCTGTTTCTTCTATTCATACCGTCTTCCCCCTACCCCCTTGCAAACCCTGGCAACCAGTGTTCTTTTGACTGTCATAGTTTTGTCTTTTCCAGAATGTCATATTGTTTGAATGATATCAGTTCAGTTCAGTTCAGTTGCTCAGTCGTGTCCGACTCTTTGCGACCCCATGAATCGCAGCACGCCAGGCCTCCCTGTCCATCACCAACTCCCGGAGCTCACTCATACTCACGTCCATTGAGTCAGTGATGCCATCCAGCCATCTCATCCTCTGTCGTCCCCTTCTCCTCCTACCCTCAATCCCTCCCAGCATCAGAGTCTTTTCCAATGAGTCAACTCTTCGCATGAGGTGGCCAAACTACTGGAGTTTCAGCTTTAGCATCAGTTCTTCCAAAGAAATCCCAGGGCTGATCTCCTTCAGAATGGACTGGTTGGATCTCCTTGCAGTCCAAGGGACTCTCAAGAGTCATAGTGTATAGCAATTTTCAGATTTGCTTCTTTGCTTAGTAACGTGCTTTTAAGTTTCCTCCATGTCTTTTCATGGCTTGATAATTTATTTCTTTTTTAACACTGAAAAACATTCATTGTCTGGATGTACCATAGTTTGTTTATCTATCACCCACCAAAGGACACCTTGAGTTGTTTCCAAGTTTTGGCAATTATAAATAAGGCTACTATAAACATCTATATGGAGGTTTCTTGTGTGAATGTGAGTTTTCAACTCATTTGAGTAAATACTAAGGAACGTGATTTTTGGATCATATGGCAAGAATATGTTTGGTTTTGTTAAAAACTGCCAAACTGTCTTCCAAAGTGGCTGGACCATTATGAATTTTCATCAGCAGTGAATGAAAATTTCTGTTGTTCCACATACTAATTGGCATTTGGTGTTGTCACTGTTCTGGATTTTGGCTATTCTAAGAGGTGTGTAGTATTTCATTGTTTCCCTGATGACATATAATATGAAGCATATTTTTCTATGCATATTTATGGTCAGTATATTTTCTTTGATGAGGTGTATATTATAGTCATTGAACAATTTTTACTTGTATTGTTTTCTTATTGCTAAGAGTTCTTTGTATATTTTGGGTAACAGTCCTTTATCAGATGTGTCTTTTGCAAATATTTTCTCCCAGGCTTGTTTTATCATACTCTTGATATGATATTCATTTGCCTATTCTCTTTGACCTCAATGTGAGTCTCAACTTGTTTATGTGGTCCTCTTACATGTTTTGAATATGGACCCAGTGGTGGAAAGAAACACTGGTGAAGGAATTTCAGAACACATTCTCACCCCTCTGTGTAACTCCTTAGGGCGTCTGTGTAACTCCACGTCACTTTGAGGAAGTGTTTGCCTATCCACGTAGCATCCTCATGTGCTGGCTGGGCCAGTGCATAATTCTGCAAACCAGTATTCAGTCTCAAGCTAGGAATTGAATTTTAGAATTTATAAGGGAATGAGTTTTATGATGTTTATTTTCCTTTTATTTCAAAGACAGTCAGAAAGAAAGTTATGGAATCCGTGGAATTTAAGGTGAACAAAATACACTTTGAATTTGTGGCAAGTTTGAAGAGTTATTGTTGCAGTGAAACTAGTCTGTCCTCTTTATAAATCAAAAAACTTTTTAAAGGAAGGAATTCATTTTTGAATTAAGGGGAAATAAAGCAGAAGTTTTTCCTCACCAAAATAAGCCAAGGCAGTTGTATCACACCCAGGCAACTCTGGATTGTTTTCTCAGATGCTATTCCTTATGGTTGCCCAATCTGGCTGGCAAGATGCTCATTTCAGTTACAGAAATCTCTCAACTGAATACTCACCTGTTCCTTCCCTACCTTGTCAACAGGATGTCATTCAAGAGTGAGTGTTGAAGACTGTTTAAAAAATTTGCAGTAAAATAAAGCTACTCATTCAAAAGAGTTAACAATAACAATTTAATTATTTTACATTTTGGCCTTTAAAAGTAAGATTGGCTTTTATGGCAATTACTGGATTGAACAGACATATAAATGTGATGGCTAATGCAGTGACAGTTTATGTTTTAAGTTATTTTCTTCCTTATAATTATTAATTTGAGTGACAAGATTGCTAGCATTGCAATTGCCAATATGTTTTAGAAGGAAAGGCACAACAGAAAAAATGCTCCAAAGAGTTCTAAAAATGTATTAGGTACCTTTTAGCTTTATTAGAATGAGTAAGTGAATAATGTAATTTATATTTTATTATTCCTTCTCATAGAAAAGTAGGGAGTTGTATATGAATAGGGAGCTGTTTTATGAGAAGCATTCCAGATGAATCACAACATCCATTTCTTATTGTGACTGGATTCTTCTTTCATTGGCCATTGTCTTCTAATGCATGACCATTGTCTTCTCATTGTCATTACCCCATCTGCAGTGACATGCATGACTTACAGCACCTCTGTCAAACAATTAAAAGGGTTTTCTTCCTATGCACAAGAAACTAAAGCAAGCATGAAGCTGGTGGTGCTTATAGAGATTTGGGATTAGTGATTATTTTTTTCAAGAAAGTCACAGGTTAGTATAACTGAAGCTAACTGTGTATGTTCAAATCAATATTCTAGACTTTAGTGGGGCATGCAAGCTGTCTTTGATTTCAGCATTATTTAGAGGATTTGATTTTTTTCAATTAATAGTGAAAGAGGTATTTAGATTGTCAAAAATGTTTTGACCTCTTTATTTATTAACAGAAATGTTTTTTATCACTTGAAATGGTCTCTTTTTTTGCAATAAATTATGAAAGAGGGATATACAGCATAGACTGTATAGATATTGAAAGGGGGACGAGAACAGAGGCTATTCAGAAGAAAACAGAAAATGGACAGCAAAGAAAAAACAGAAGACAGCAATTGACTGTGGAAGAGGTTAGGGTCCTTTCTCTTTAACCATGTGAGCTCGGACCTTATGTGTGTGTCTGTTAGTCGCTTAGTCGTGTACGACCTTTGTGACCCCACAGACTTCAGCTCGCCAAGTTCCCCTGTCCATGGAATTCTCCAGGCAAGGATACCGGAGTGGGTTGACATTCCTTTCTCCAGGGTATCTTTCCGACCCAGCCTTTGAACCCAGCTCTCCCTCATTGTAGGCAAGTGTTTTTTTTTTTTTTTTTTTTTACTGTCTGAGCTGTCAGGGAAGCCCTGGATTAGGACCTTGCCACTCCTTTAATGGATCATTTGTCTCAGGAGAAGAGACTCAAGTATCAACAATTGTGGGGAGGTCAGTGCTTCCTGGAAAGCAGAAATGAATCCATCCTGAAGCAACAGAAAGTGTTTTGGGGGGCAGAGAGTAGGAAAAATGGTATGATGGGAAAAGGTAGAGAGGTGATTTTGAAGCCAAGGGTAATTGTATCCTGAGCCTTTTGAAAGAAGGAGTAAAAGCATGAGTGTTTGTGGGTGATTTGAATGAATTTTCAGGTTATATTTTTCATTATTTCTGGACCTTTCTTTATGATCTATGCTCTTACTGTAGGGTGCATGTGCTGCATGATACTTTTTATTAATTAGATATCTCCATGTGATAATGTACAGGAGACCTTCTTCAGTATCTCTGATGTGGCTGGGAATGCTGGGTATGATCACCTGGAATGTTCTAGGAATTTCTTGGGGAAGATTAATTTTGTATGGATCATGTATGATATATTCATTTCATTTCTAAATTATACTCTATTTTCTTTCAATAACTTCATCTCAAGCATGGCAAATAACAAGATTGCGCTTTGATTTTCTTTCTTTTTGGGAAATAATTCAAATATGTAACTTAAATACTACAAATTTATCTTCAAAATGCTTTGCAAATATATCCACTCTTGTGCTGACAACTATGACAACCTGTTACTTCATTTTTGTTAATTGTCCTTTGTATATATTACTGGAAAAAATCCTTGTCATGTTTGTTTATATAAAATGAGGAAGGGAGAGGAGTGAAGGAAAACAAATGGAAATAACACTTATTTAATACCTGTTTGTTAGAAAAATTAATATATGTTATCTTATTTCATGTTCATGAGCACCCTAGGAGATTGGTGAAATCATCCTATTTTAAAAATGAAGAAACTCAGAATCAAGGAGCTTATATAACAGGGTTGCTACTTAAGAAGAGGGATACCAAGATGATAGGGTTATTGTTTACTGCCTCTATAAAGAAACAAATGAGTTTTTAGAATGTTATGCTGAGTTCATTCAAGGAACAGAGAGTGCCTCTTGTAAGAAGGGCAGCAAACTAGAAGAAGGGTGCTAGGAAAATTAAATGGATGTGTTGAACTGGCCCCAGGGTTTTGGTGAGGAAGACGTATGCACAGACCTGGATGCTGTTTAATGGCCCGGGAGCTGATTGCTTAGTTCATGCATTAGTGCTCATTTCGGTTTGTTGATAAACTATTCGTTAGAGCAATTATTCTGGCCTTGATTGTAGGTGTCATTATTGATGAAGTTGGAATTATCTTAAGTCTTTGAGTTTCATAGCATATGTTTCATAGCACTGTGAGCTTATCCATGAACAGAACATAGATGTCTTCCTGAGTGGGCTGTGATGTACTTGAGGTGGGGCCATGTTTCATTCATCCATTGTGCCTAGACATCTAGTCCATAGCCTGATATCTGTTAGCTGTTCAATAACGTTTTTTTTTTGAATAATTTAAGGTATTGTTGGTGCTGCTGTGCTGCTGCGTAGCTTCAGTCATGTCTGACTCTGTGCGACCCCAGAGACGGCAACCCACCAGGCTCCCCCGTCCCCGGTATTCTCCAGGCAAGAACACTGGAGTGGGTTGCCATTTCCTTCTCCAATGCATGAAAGTGGAAAGTGAAAGTGAAGTCACTCAGAAGTGTCTGACTCTTCGCCACCCCATGGACTGCAGCCTACCAGGCTCCTCTGTCCATGGGATTTCCCAGGCAAGAGTACTGGAGTGGGGTGCCATTGCCTTCTCCATTGTTGGTGCACACCCTTAAAAAAATAAACAAGTAAATAGTCTTAAATGAATCTAAATCAAATTCCAAATTAAAAACTTGTTAATTGCTCTTTTCTGCTTAGATATTAGCTGTGCTGTGCTGTGCTTAGTTGCTCAGTCATGTCTGACTCTTTGTGACCCCATGGACTGTAGCCTACCAGGCTCCTCCTGGGGGTTCTTCAGGCAAGAATACTGGAGCGGGTTGCCATGCCATCCTCCAGGGGATCTTCCCAACCCAATGATCAAACCTAGGTCTCCCACGTTGCAGGCAGATTCTTTACATCTGAGCCAACAGGGAAACTCATGAATACTGGAGTGGATAACCTATCCCTCTTCCAGGGTATCTTCCCAACCCAGGGATGAAATCCAGGTCTCCTGCATGGCAGGTAGATTCTTTACCAGCTGAGCTACCAGGGAAGCCCCAGATATTAGCTGACACAACCATGTTTATTGTCAACATCCTATAATCATTGTGCAAAGTTTTTAACAATTGAAAAGACTATTCCACAGTCCCCTCCCTTCCCTAACACTAAAGTTTAGTAGATTTGGACAATTATATCGCATTGATTATAAAAAATGTATTTCTTTTTCCTTTTGTTTGTTTTTAAAATTAATTTTGTGTCCCTATGATTTTCACCTTTGTTTCTAATAAGCAGTGAAAGGCTACTTCCAGAGCTAGAAAGACCTCTTTTGAATGAGTATTTTTAATATGCAAACTTTTTGATTCATATATGCAATAAAGCTTCAGAGTTTGCCTTTTTCTCATGTGCTAAATTTTCTTATACAATAGGTTTTAGATATAGTATGTTTTTTTAAAATGATGGAACATGTTACTGTAAATAAAGCTGGCATACTGGTATCTGAATAATACTCATTTAACTAAGTCAGATCTTGCTCTTTTGAGAAGATAATGGGATTTAAGTTTCTTTCACAAAATCCTGCTGGAGTTTCTTTGACTTTTCTTACTTCTAAATAGCATCAGCAGTATAAAATTATATAGCTGTGCTGGGCTTCCCTCATAGCTCAATTGGTGAAGAATCTGCTTGCACTGCAGAAGACCCTGGCTCGATTCCTGGGTCAGGAATATCCACTGGAGAAGGGATAGGCTTCTCCTATCTACTGGGTCAGGAAGATCTGCTGGAGAAGGGATACTAGTATTCTTGGGCTTCCCTTGTGGCTCAGCTAGTAAATAATCTGCCTGCAATGCGGGAGACCTGGGTTTGGTCCCCTTGAGAAGAGAAAGGCTACCCACTCCAGTATTCTGGAGGGGACAGTTCCTTGGGCTATGTAGTTCATGGGGTCACAAAGAGTCAGACACAGCTGATGGCCTTTCACTTTCACTTTCTTTTGCAGGTTGATATTTTTAATATGCTAATAACCTAAACTCATCTTTCTTTGTAATATTGCTTTTTTACACACTTATTACAGTTTTTTTTGTAGCCAACATTTATTAAGTCATTATTATGTGCTAAGTGCTGAGGCAGGTCCATGAATTAGCTCATCATGCCAACATTAATGTAGAGAAATATGTGCTATCATTATTCCCACTCTACTAATGAAGGAACTGAAGCTTAGTGGGATTGTTGCTTGTCCAATTTACATAGCTAGGGGATGTGGAACTAGGACCAAATCCCTGTCAACCTGGCTTCTCTGGTAGCTCAGTGGTAAAGAATCCGCCTGCAATGCAGGACATGCTGACTTGATCCCTCGGTCAGAAAGATACTCTGGAGGAGGAAATGGTGACCCACTCCAGTATTTTGTCTTGAGAATTCCATGAACAGAGGAGCCTGGCAGGCTACAGTCCACAGGGTTGCAGAGTCAGACATGATTGAGCTCACACACACACACACACACACCATAAACCTGAATACTGTGTACTGTGAATTAATTCTGATAGTTACTATGCAAGTATAGGAGAGAATTCTAATGTTTTGCCATGACATTACACAGACAATTAGATTATGATACTTAGCTCTAAAGTATGGTATGAAATTGTTCTAACTGATTCATTTTGTACTTTGAGTTGATTATTTATTTATTCATTTATAAAATTGTATAGTTGTTTCCCTCCTCCCCCCCTCTGGAAATGTGGTGTCTTTGGAAGGTACTGAGCAAAGAATCTTGGCTGTTGTATCAGATGCGATACTTTTAACTACAAATACATTTGTTAAAACTAGATGGCTTAAAGAATGAAGATATTTATTATCACACATAATTGGAAGCTTCAAGGTAAAGTGATTCCAATGTTGGATGACCGAGAAGCTCAGTAACATCATCAGGAATCCACGTCTTTCCATCTTTCTGTTCTGTCACCCTGTGTGTTGGCACTTGTCCTCAGATAACATTGTTTCAAGAGGGAGGCAACAGCTCCTAGCATCAGTACAAAATCCAAAGGCAGAAAGGATTGTTTTCTTCCAAGAAATCTCCCAACTTATCCCCTTCGTATTACTTTCTTATTATATCATATGAGTATTTTATTTTGTTTTAAATCTTTTTTATTTTTGGTGGCTCTTCTAAAATTGAAGTATAGTTGATGTACAATATTATATAAGATTCAAGTATACAGAATAGTGATTGACAATTTTTAAAGGTTTTATCTGGTGGCTCAGGTAGTAAAGAATATGCCTGCAATGCAGGAGGCCTGGGTTTGACTCCTGGGTTGGGAAAATCACCTGGAGAAGGGAATCAGTCAATCCAGTTCAGTCGCTCAGTCGTGTCCGACTCTTTGCGACCTTGTGAATTGCAGCAAACCAGGTCTCCCTGTCCGTCACCAACTCCAGAGTTCACTCAGACTCACGTTCATCGAGTCCATGATGCCATCCAGCCATCTCATCCTCGGTCGTCCCCTTCTTCTCCTGCCCCCAATCCCTCCCAGCATCAGAGTCTTTTCCAATGAGTCAACTCTTCGCATGAGGTGGCCAAAGGACTGGAGCTTCAGCTTTAGCATCATTCCTCCCAAAGAAATCCCAGGGCTGATCTCCTTTAGAATGGACTTGTTGGATCTTCTTGCAGTCCAAGGGACTCTCAAGGGTCCTCTTCAACACCACAGTTCAAAAGCATCAATTCTTCGGTGCTCAGCCTTCTTCACAGTCCAACTCTCACATCCATACATGACCACAGGAAAAACCATAGCCTTGACTAGATAGACCTTTGTTGGCCAAGTAATGTCTCTGGTTTTGAATATGCTATCTAGGTTGGTCATAACTTTCCTTCTAAGGAGTAAGCATCTTTTCATTTCATGGCTTCAGTCACCATCTGCAGTTATTTTGGAGCCCCCCAAAATAAAGTCTGACACTGTTTCCACTGTTTCCCCATCTATTTCCCATGAAGTGATGGGACTGGATGCCATGATCTTTGTTTTCTGAATGCTGAGCTTTAAGCCAACTTTTTCACTCTCCTCTTTCACTTTCATCAAGAGACTCTTTAGTTCCTCTTCACTTTCTGCCAAAAGGATGGTGTCATCATCTGAGGTTATTGATATTTCTCCCAACAATCTTGATTCCAGCTTATGCTTCTTGCAGCCCAGCGTTTCTCATGATGTACTCTGCATATAAGTTAAATAAGCAGGGTGACAATATACAGCCTTGACATACTCCTTTTCCTATTTGGAACCAGTCTGTTGTTTCATGTCCAGTTCTAACTGTTACTTCCTGACCTGCATATAGGTTTCTCAAGAGGCTGATCAGGTGGTCTGGTATTCCCATCTCTCTCAGAATTTTCCACAGTTTACTGTGATCCACACAGTCAAAGGCTTTGGAATAGTCAATAAAGCAGAAGATGTTTTTCTGGAACTCTCTTGCTTTTCCATGATCCAGCAGATGTTGGCAATTTGATCTCTGGTTCCTCTGCCTTTTCTAAACAGCTTGAACATCAGGGAGTTCACACTTCACATATTGCTGAAGCCTGACTTGGAGAATTTTGAGCATTACTTTACTAGCATGTGAGATGAGTGCAATTGTGTGGTAGTTTCAGCACTCTTTTGCATTGCCTTTCTTTGGGATTGGAATGAAAACTGACCTTTTCCAGTCCTGTGGCCACTGCTGAGTTTTCCAAATTTGCTGGCATATTGAGTGCAGCAGTTTGACAGCATCATCTTTCAGGATTTGAAACAGCTCAACGGGAATTCCATCACCTCCACTAGCTTTGTCTGTAGTGATACTCTCTAAGGCCCACTTGACTTCACATTCCAGGATGTCTGACTCTAGATGAGTGACCACACCATCGTGATTATCTTGGTCATGAAGATCTGTTTTGTACAGTTCTTCCCTGTATTTTTGCCACCTCTTCTTAATATCTTCTCCTTCTGTTAGGTCCATACCATTTCTGTCCTTTATTGAGCCCATCTTTGCATCAAATGTTCCCTTGGTATCTCTAATTTTCTTGAAGAGATCTCTAGTCTTTCCCTTTCTGTTCTTTTCCTCTATTTCTTTGCATTGATCACTGAAGAAGGCTTTCTTATCTCTTCTTGCTATTCTTTGGAACTCTGCATTCAGATGCTTATATCTTTCCTTTTTTCCTTGGCTTTTCACCTCTCTTCTTTTCACAGCTATTTGTAAGGTCTCCCCAGACAGCCATTTTGCTTTTTTGCATTTCTTTTCCATGGAAATGGTCTTGATCCCTGTCACCTGTACAATGTCATGAACCTCAGTCCATAGTTCATCAGGCATACTGTCTATCAGATCTAGTCCCTTAAATCTATTTCTCACTTCCAGTGTATAATCATAAGCAATTTGATTTACGTCATACCTGAATGGTCTAGTGGTTTTCCCCATTTTCTTCAATTTCAGTCTGAATTTGGCAATAAGGAGTTCATGATCTGAGCCCAGTCAGCTCCCAGTCTGGTTGACTGTATAGAGCTTCTCCATCTTTGGCTGCAAAAGAATATAATCAGTCTGATTTCGATGTTGACCATCTGGTGATGTCCATGTGTAGAGTCTTCTCTTGTGTTGCTGGAAGAGGGTGTTTGCTATGACCAGTGCTTTCTTTTGGCAAAACTCTATTAGTCTTTGCCCTGCTTCATTCCGTATTTCAAGTCCAAATCTGCCTGTTACTCCAGGTGTTTCCTGACTTCCTACTTTTGCATTCCAGTCCCCTATAATGAAAAGGACATCTTTTTTGGGTGTTAGTTCTAAAAGGTCTTGTAGGTCTTCATAGAACCATTCAACTTCAGCTTCTTCAGTGTTACTGGTTGGGGCATAGACTTGGATTACTGTGATATTGAATGGTTTGCCTTGGAAATAAACAGAGATCATTCTGTCATTTTTGAGATTGCATCCAAATACTGCATTTTGGACTCTTTTGTTGACCATGATGGCTACTCCATTTCTTCTAAGGGATTCCTGCCCTCAGTAGTAGATATAATGGTCATCTGAGTTAAATTCACCCATTCCAGTCCATTTTAGTTCTCTGATTGCTAGATGGCAATCATTCTAGCAAACAGGAGATGCCAAGACATGCACTCTTGGCATCTCCTGTTTGACCACTTCCAATTTGCCTTGATTCATGGACCTAACATTCTAGGTTCCTATGCAGTATTGCTCTTTACAGCATTGGACCTTGCTTCTATCACCAGTCACATCCACAACTGGATATTGTTTTTGCTTTGGCTCCATCCCTTCATTCTTTCTGGAGTTATTTCCCCACTGATCTCCAGTAGCATATTGGGCACCTACCGACCTGGGGAATTCCTCTCTCAGTATCCTATCATTTTTGCCTTTTCATACTGTTTATGGGGTTCTCAAGGCAAGAATACTGCAGTGGTTTGCCATTCCCTTCTCCAGTAGACCAGATTCTGTCAGACCTCTTCACCATGCCCGCCTGTCTTGTGTGGCCCCACAGGGCATGGTTAGTTTCAGTTAGACCAGGCTGTGGTCCATGTGATTAGATTGACTAGTTTTCTGTGAGTCTGGTTTCAGTGTGTCTGCCCTCTGATGCCCTCTCGCAACACTTATTGTCTTACTTGGGTTTCTCTTACTTGAATGTGGGATATCTCTTCACGGCTGCTTCCGCAAAGCGCAGCTGCTGCTCCTTACCTTGGATGAGGGGTATCTCCTCACCACTGCCCCTCCTGACCTTGAACGTGGATTGGCTCCTCTAGGCCCTCCTGTGCCCACGTAGCCACCCGGAGAAGGGAATGGCTACCTACTAATGTATTTTTTCCTGGAAAATCCCATGGAAAGAGAGGCCTGGCAGGCTACAGTTCATGAGGTTGCAAGGTGCTGGACATGACTGAGCAACTAACACTTTACTTTCATTTCATTTATAGTTTTTATAAAATATTGGCTATATTCCTTGTGCTATATAATAAATCCTTGTAGCTTATTTATCTTATACATAGTATACTATGTTATACATAGCAGTTTGCTATCTACTACTATATATATAGTATGTTACACGTAGTAGTTTGTACATCTTAATCCTCTACATCTGTTTTGCCTCTCCTCCTTTCCCTCTCCCCACTGGTAATCACAAGTTTGTTCCCTGCATCTGTGAGTTTTTTTTTTTTTTTTTTGTATTCAACAGTTAGCCTTATTTTTTGGCTTCAACATATAAGTGATGTCATATAGTATTTAGCTTTCTCTGACTTATTTCACTTAACATAATGCCCTCCAAGTCCATCCATGTTGTTGAAAACTGGCAAAATATCTTTTTAAAATAGTTGAGTGCATGTGTGTGTGCTTAGTTGCTCAATTGTCTCCGATTCTTTGTGACCTCACGGACTGCCGGCCACCAGGCTCCTCTGTCCATGGGATTCTCCCTGCAAGAATACTGCAGTGGGTTGCCATTTCCTCCCCCCAGGGGCTCTCTCTGACCCAGGGATCAAACCTGCATCTCCTGTGGTTCCTGCATTGACAGGCAGTTTCTTTACACTGAGCCACCAAATAGTTGAGTAGTATTCCATTATATATATATATATATATACTGCTGCTAATTGCTTCAGTTGCTTCTGACTTGGTGCGACCCCATAGACGGCAGCCCACCAGTATATATAACATATATATATATATATGGTTTCCCTCGTGGCTCAGACAGTAAGGAACCTGCCTGTAATGCAGGAGACCTGGGTTTGATCCCTTGGTTGGGAAAATACCCTGGAGAAAGGAATGGCAACCCACTCCAGTATTCTAGCCTGGAGAATTCTATGGAAAGAGGAGCCTCGCAAGCTACAGTCCATGGGGTCATAAAGAGTCGGACATGACTGAGTGACTAACATCACACACACACACATGTATATATACGCTACATCTTGTTTATCCATTCATCTGTTGATGGACACATAGGTTGCTTTCATATCTTTTCTACTGTAAATAATACTGCTATGAACCTTGGGATATATTGATCTTTTCAAATTAATAGTTTATTTCTGGATAAATACTGAGGAGTAGAACTACTAGGTCATATGGTAGCTGTATTTTTAATTTTTTTGAGAAACCTCCATACTGTTTTCCATAGTGGCTGCTGTTGAGGCTTCTTGACAGAGGTATTCCCTCCAAGAAAAACATGGAGTGCTCTTGGTCCCTATCCATCATGTTGAGTGCTCTCACAATTAAAACATGCTTGGAAATGTTTACAAAAGTGCAGGCATTTGTATTTGTTTCACATATAAGAGAAAGTCAGTATATTGGTTATTTTTAAAAAGTCTAAGAAATTATAAGCTTGAATATTTATAAGCAGAGTCTCAAGGTAAATAAATATAGCCAAGTGTTATTATTGAATTTATCTACAAATAGGAAATTCCTGAAGATTTGACAGGCTTATGAATAAATTTATGTGTGTATATGTATATATGCATATATATACATATACACATATTTTTATATGTTTTCAACTACTTTGCAAAGGACTGTTGGGGCTAGATCTATGGAAATATTCAGTGGTAGAGTATAGTTGAAATATTTGTGATGCATGTTAGCAAGTCAATGCTTTTTCATGGGCTCAATGAAGCACAAGCTTAGATTGTGTCCAGGATGAATACATTCCTTGAATTTTAAAATCAAAGGTCCCTGCTATTGCTTGCTGTTCCATCTTCGTGGCAGCTTCACCTTTGTATTGTAATGTTTGCCTATGCTGTTCTGAAGTCTAATACCCAGTTAGAGGCAACCATGTTACTATGACTCTAGGATTCTAAGTAGCTGGTAGTGGCAGTTTGGTTACAAGAACCAGAATAAGGATGTTCAAAGATTCTGTTTTCAGGAATTGACAGTGCCTGACACATTTTGAACAAAGTCTTGGTTTTCACTTTCATTCCTGGCAAGTAATTTGTCATTGGAGTCTATGTAGATGATCTTTTGAACACATCCTCCTGCAGGTCATGGGGAAAAATGAGTTGAGGAGATTTTACCTCTTCATGAAGTCAGGGAATAGGGATTAGTAATAGTTCCACCTAGTTTAATTTACTATTTTGTAAGTTTTGGAATTGTTGCAAGCTTTATTCTCTGTTACTACCAATACTGAGAGGTTGATGTGACAGACTGAAAAACTCAGGAAGAATCATTTAGGCAATGTGGATGTGAATTTAGTAAGATATTTTTCATCCCACAGATACCTGTCATTAAACTTTGTAGATAATACTATCTGTTGCATGCAGAAGAGTACTGAATAAGAAAAAAAGTAGCTTTTGCTTCAGAAAACTTATTGTCAGCAATAATCAATTACCTTCACAATGAACTTATGGAATTAATGCAGGATGATATACTCCAGTCACTACATGGTACTCTGATAGAATCTTAAACATGTCTCTGATTTAAATTATGTATTAATTGGTTCAGGCACCAAGTTGAAAGGCCTGGCTCTAATGATAAAGCCAAGTAAGCAGCCTGATTAATGAAAGGAGCTGGGAAGAATTCGCTACAGAAGCTGAAGCCCTTCGTCTGGTAGCTGTAATCATTGTCATTTATTATGGGAAGCTTCTCCATGGCCCTGAGTCATAGCTGTTATTCCTTCTGTAAGAATATGTTGACTCACATGTTTAAAAGATTATCCAGGGAAAATATTTATTTTAAAATTGAAAAAAGGAAAATATTATACTCAGTTTATTATGAAAACAATGAGTGGGAAACAGAAGATGGGTTGCACAATGGTATCTATATCTGTATTTGAAAGTTTGATTCCAAATAGGACAATAGACAATGCATTGGATTACCATTGTGTATGATGTTAAAATGTTGAAAACATTCCATTATTCTTATAACTATACTAAGTCCTTATTATTCTTATATTGTGAATGAGACCATAAAAAGAGTAAAAAACACAAGAATGCTTCAAAGGAGCTCACAAAATACAAAACTGGAAGGAAAGCATGGACATCACAGTTGTTCTTGATCTGATTGTATATAAATATGGTTTGTAATGGAAAGACTTTAACTATATCTTCCTCTCCTCCTCCCAATTTCTTGTTAATTTCTCTATTTCTTCTTACTTAAAAACATACTTCAGCTATATCTATAACATAATATTTTATAGCTGTGTTTGTAACATTAAATTGTCCAATGCATTTCACATTTTGGGTCAAGTGGAGGAGCTGATTGAGAAAGAGGTAATGGTCTTTGCAGCTGCCCTAACAGTAGAGTTGGATTCTCTTGCACCTCTCTTGCTCGCATGCTTTCTTCTCCAGTTTGTTTCACATTAACTCTCCTTTTAGAAGAATACATTTGCCAGTGTCCTGAAAGTTCCTGTTCTGTTTTCCAACACCCAGTAGGACTGAATCTCTCTAGGCTCTGCCTTCACTAAAGCCGACATCTTTTAGCTGGCCCTGCTAAGTTGCATTTAGCTGCCAGTCTCCATCATTCCTTTATAGTGAGGTTCACATCATTATTTTTCTAGGCAGAATGTATAACAATTCGTAATAGTGAGAGATCTGTCTCTGGGAAAATTCCATTCGAGTGAGCAAATTCCATTTGAGTGGGAAAATTCCACTTGAGTGGAACATGAAATATAAAGGCATGAATTAGAAATCCAGAGAAAGAAAGAGATAGCTAAGATGCTTTGTCTTAGAAGTGAAAGAAATTTGGTGGTGGGAATGCTGCAGCTATGGATGGTGGGGATGGGCAAGTAAAAGATGGAGACAGATGAAAAGGAACCAATAGCGAAGCAATGGGAAAGGATGGCCAGACTGACTTTACTAATAGATATATCTAAGATTCTATTTAAACTTTTTGCATTGCTGTGATGTCAGTGTATCAGCAGAAGATCAAGAATATGTCATCTTGACAAGTTGACATCTGAATGACATATTTAATAAGTCTATATTTGAGGAGCATCTACAGTATGCCTCCTGGTGCTCATGGTCATTGGTGCTCTGATGAACTGTAACATAGAGCATGGGGCCCCTCAGGTAGTCTTGCCGGAATAGGGAACGCTTGAAGGTGTTCAGGAATGCAAATTAGTACAGCCACTATGGAGAACAGTGTGGAGATTCCTTAAAAAATTGCAAATAGAACTGCCTTATGATCCAGCGATCCCACTGCTGGGCATACACACCGAGGAAACCAGAATTGAAAGAGACACATGTACCCCAATGTTCATTGCGGCACTGTTTGTAATAGCCAGGACATGGAAGCAACCTAGATGTCCATCAGCAGATGAATGGATAAGAAAGCTGTGGCACATAATACACAATGGAGTATTACTCAGCTATTAAAAAGAATACATTTGAATCAGTTCTAATGAGGTGGATGACGCTGGAGCTGATTATACAGAGTGAAGTAAGCCAGAAAGAAAAACACCAATACAATATACTTACACATATATATGGAATTTAGAATGATGGTAATGATAAACCTGTACGCAAGACAGAAAAAGAGACACAGATGTATAGAATGGCCTTCTGGACTCTGTGGGAGAGGGAGAGGGTGGGATGAGTTGGCAGAGTGGCAGTGTAACATGTGTGATATCATAAGTGAAACGAATCGCCAGTCCAGGTTTGAGGCAGGATGCAGGATGCTTGGGACTGATGCACGGGGATAATCCAGAGAGAGGGTGTGGGGCTAAAGCTGTGGTACATATACACAATGGAGTATTACTCAGCTATTAAAAAGAATACATTTGAATCAGTTTTAATGAGGTAGGGTTCATCTTTGGTTTCTCACTTTGGAGTATTTGTTTTAATCTCATTTAATGCCATAATAAACCACAAGTAGAATCTCTGTTCCTGGCCAGAGATCAACCCCTGAGCCTTTGGAGTAGGAGCGCTTACTCCAAGACCTTAGACTACCAGAGTACTCCTAATCCTAGGGAGTATCAAACAGAGAACTCTCACAAAGGAAACCACTTGAATATAAGACCCAGCATCGCCCAATTACCAGTAGCACCCTGTGTAGGATACCTCATTCAAACTGCTGCTGCTGCTAAGTTGCTTCAGTCATGTCCGACTCTGTGCGATCTCACAGACATCAGCCCACCAGGCTCCCCTGTCCCTGGGGTTCTCCAGGAAAGAGTACTGGAGTGGGGTGCCATTGCAACAGACAAGACAGAAACACAAACTGAATCATCAGCAGACAGGATTACCACCTCACTCAGCCCTACATGTAAGAGGGGAAAAAAAAAAAAAAAAAAAACTCAGCACAAATCTCACCCTATATGAAGCTTACACAAAACTGGACCAAACTTAGGAGGGCAGAAACCAAAAGTAATAAAGAATTCAACCTTGAAGCCTGGGAAAAGGAGACCTCAAACACAATAAGTTTAAAAAAATAATGTAAAGGCAGAGAAATACTGCATAAATGAGGAAACAAACTAGAAACACAGAAGTCCAAGTAAATGAGGAAATAGGCAAACTACCTGAAAAAGAATTCAGAAGAGTGATTGTAAAGATGATCAAAAACCTTGAAAATATAATGGAAAAAAAATGCAAGAATCAGTTAACAAAGACATAGAAAAATTGAAGAATAAACAGAGACAAACAACACAGTTACTGAAATTAAAAAATACTCTAGAAGGAATAAATAACAGAATATCTGAAGCAGAAGGATGGATCAGTGATCTGGAAGATAAAATGGTGGAAATAACTGCGAAGAGCAGAATAAAGTAAAAAGAATGAAAAGAACTGGGGATCATCTCAGAGACCTCTGGGACAATATTAAACACATCAACATTTGAATGATAGGGGACCAGAAAAAGAAGAGTAAACGAAAGGGTATGAGAAAAATTTTGAAGAGCTTATAGTTGAATATTTCCCCAACATGGAAAAGGAAATAGTCAGTCAAGTCCAAGAGGTGCAAAGAGTCTGGTACAGGATAAACCCAAGGAGAAACCTGCTAATTCACACACTAATCAAACTAACAAAGATTAAACACAAAGAAAGAGTATTAAAAGCAGCAAGATCGAAATCAAAAAGTAACACAGAAGGGAAATCCCATACGTTTAATAGCTGATCTTTCAGCAGGAACTCTGTAGGCTAGAAGGGAATGGCAGGATATATTTAAAGTACTGAAAGGGAAAAATCTACAACAAAGCTACTCAATGGCAACTGCTACTGCTAAGTCGCTTTAGTCGTGTCCGACTCTGTGCGACCCCATAGACAGAAGCCCACTAGACTCCTCTGTCTCTGGGATTCTCCAAGCAAGAATACTGGAATGGGGTGCCATTGCCTTTTCCAAACTCAATGGCAAGGATCTTATTAAAAATTGATGGAGAAATCAAACACTTTACGGACAAGCAAAGTTAAGAGAATGCAATACCACCAAACCAGCTACAACAAATGTTAAGAGGACTTACATAATCAGAAAATACAAGAAAATAAAAAGATCTACAAAAACAAACCCCAAACAATTCAAAAAATGGCAATTGGAACATAAATATCAATAATTACTTTAAATGTAAATGAATTAAATGCTCCAACCAAAAGACACAGACTGGCTGAATGGATACAAAAACAAGACCCATATATATGCTATCTGCAAGAAATCAACTTCTGACCTAAAGACACATATAGACTGAAAGTGAGAGGTTGGAAAAAAATATAGTCCACGTAAATGGAAAGTAAAAGAAGCATGGAGTAGTGAGAAAGTCAATTTCTAAGTAGGTTGATAAGAGTCTGGGGGCCCTGAGGAAGAGAGAGAGGTCTGCAGTTCTCAAAGAGGAGATAGCGGTCTGGAGTTCTCAAGGAGCAGAAAAGGACAAAGGTTTCTTTTCTAACCTGGAAGAAATGGACAGATTCTTAGAAAAGTTCAATCTTCCAAGACTGAACCAGAAAGACATAGAACTTTTGAACAACCTAATTACAAGCACTGAAATCAAAGCTGTGATCAAAAATATCCCCAAAAACAGAAGCCCAGGACCAGATGGTTTCAAAGGTAAATTCTATCAAACATTTAGAGATGAGGTAATGCCTTTCCTTCTAAAAATCTTCCAAAAATTGCAGAGGAAGGAACACTTCCAAACTCATTCTATGAGGCCACCATCACCCTGATACCAAAACCAGACAAAAACAACACAAAAAAAGAAAACTACCAGCCAGTATCACTGATGAACATAGATGCAAAAATCCTCAAAGAAATTCTAGCAAAAAATTTCAACAACACATTAAAAAGCTCATACAACATGATCAAGTTGGGTTTATTCTAAGGATGCAAGGATTCTTCATTATATGCAAATCAATCAATGTGATATATCATATTAACAAATTGAAAGATAAAAACCATATGATCATCTCAATAGATGCAGAAATAACCTTTGACAAAATTCATCATGCATTTATGAGTAAAACTCCTCAAAAAATGGGCATAGAAGGACCCTACTTCAACATAGTAAAGGCCATATGTGATAAATCTGCAGCAAACATTATTCTCAATGGTGAAAAACTGAAAGCATTCCCCCTAAGGTCAGGAACAAGACAAAGGTGTCTACTTTCACCACTATTACTCAACATAGATTTTGAAGCCCTAGCTACAGCAATCAGAGAAGACAAAGAAATAAAACAAATCCAGATTGGGAAAGAAGAAGTAAACCTCTCATTGTTTGCAAATGACATGATACTATATAAATAAAACCCTAAAGACACTATCAGAAAATTATTAGAGCTAATCAGTGAATTTAGCAAAGTTGCAGAATACAAATCAATATGCAGAAATCACTTGCATTCCTATATACTAACAATGAAACATCAGAAAGAGAAATTAAGGAATCAATCCCATTCTCAATTGCAAAAAGAAAGAATAAAATATCTAGGAATAAACCTACATAAGGAGACAAAAGAACTGTACACAGAAAATTATGACACTGGTGAAAGAAATCAAAGATGACATAAACAGATGGAGAGATATTCCATGTTCCTGGGTAGAAAGAGTCAATTTTGTGAAAATTACTATACTACTAAATGCAGTCTACAGATTCAGCATGATCCCTATCAAATTAACAATGGCATTTTTCACAGAACTAGAACAAAAAATTTCACAATTCATATGGGAACACAAAAGACCCTGAATAGCCAAAAAGTCTTGAGAAGGAAGAATGGAGCTGGAGGAATCAACCTTCCTGACTTCAGACTTTAGATTACACTACAAAGCTACAGTCATCAAGACAGTATGGTACTGGCACAAAAATAGAAATGTAGACAAATGGAACAAGATAGTAAGCCCAGAAATAAACCCATGCACCTATGAGTACCTTATTTTTGAACAAAGGGGGCAAGAATATACAATGAGGCAAAGACAATCTCTTCAATAAATGGTGCTGGGAGACTGGATAGCTACATGTAAAAGAATAAAATCAGAACACTTCCTGACACCATATACAATGATAAACTCAAAATGGATTAAAGACCTAATGTAAGACCAGAAACTATAAAACTATTAAACTCTTACAGGAAAACATAAGCAGAAGACATAAATCAAAGCAGGGTCCTCTTTGACCCACCTCCTAGAGTAATGGAAATAAACAGTAAGTGGGACCTGATTAAACTTAAAAGATTTTTGCACAGCAAAGGAAACTATAAGCAAGGTGAGAAGACAACCCTCATAATGGGCGAAAATGATAGAAAAAGAACAACTGATAAAGGATTAATTTCCAAAATATACAAACAGCTCATACAACTCAATACCAGAAAAACAAACAACCCAATCAAAAAGTTGGAAAAAGCAGAAACACATTTCTCCAAAGAAGACATACAGATGGCTAACAAACACATGAAAAAGTGCTCAACATTGCACATTATTAAAGAGATGCAAATCAAAACTACAATGAGATATCACTGGACACTGGTCAGAATGGACCTCATCAAAAAATCTACAAGCAATAAATGCTGGAAAGGATATGGAGAAAAGGGAACCCTCTTTCACTATCGGTGCAAATGTAAATTGATACAGCATTATAGAAGGAAGACATTATGGAGATTCCATAAAAACCTAGGGGAAAAAACCACCATATGACCCAGCAACCCCACTCCTAGTCATATACCCTGAGGAAGCCAAAACTGAAAAAAAGACTTATGTAACCCAATATACACTGAAGCACCATTTACAATAGTTAGAACATGGAAGCAACCTAGATGTCCATTGACAATGAATGGATAGAGAAGTTGTGGTACATATGCACAATGGACTATTACTCAGCCATAGAAAGGAACACATTTGAATCAGTTCTAATGAGATGGGTGAACTTAGAGCCAATTATACAGAGTGAAGTGAGTCAGAAAGAGAAAGATAAATATCGCATAGATGGGAATACCAGACCACCTGACCTGCCTCTTGAGAAATCTGTATGCAGGTCAGGAAGCAACAGTTAGAACTGGACATGGAACAACAGACTGGTTCCAAATAGGAAAAGGAGTACGTCAAGGCTGTATATTGTCACNGAAGGCTGAGCGCAGAAGAATTGATGCTTTTGAACTGTGGTGTTGGAGAAGACTCTTGAGAGTCCCTTGGACTGCAAGGAGATCCAACCAGTCCATTCTGAAGGAGATCAACCCTGGGATTTCTTTGGAAGGAATGATGCTAAAACTGAAGCTCCAGTACTTTGGGCACCTTATGCGAAGAGTTGACTCATTGGAAAAGACCCTGATGCTGGGAGGGATTGGGGGCAGGAGGAGAAAGGGACGACCGAGGATGAGATGGCTGGATGGCATCACAGACTCAATGGACGTGAGTCTGAGTGAACTCCGGGAGTTGGTGATGGACAGGGAGGCCCGGCGTACTGCGATTCATGGGGTCGCAAAGAGTCAGACACGACTGCGCGATTGAACTGAACTGAATGGATATATACAGAATCAAGAAAAATGGTACCAAAGAATTTATTTGCAGGGCAGAAATGAAGAAACAGACATAGAAAACAGACTTATGGAAAAGGGGAGAGGGGAGGAGAGAGTGAGATGTATGGAAAGAGTAACATGAAAACTTATATTATTATATGTAAAATAGATAGCTAATGGGAATTTGTATGTCTCGGGCTCTGTATCAACCTAGAGGGGTGAGATGGGGAGGGAGATGGGAGGGAGTTTCAAGAGGGAGGGGATATATGTATACCTATGGCTGATTCATGGTGAGGTCTGACAGAAAACAGCAAACTCTGTAAAGCAACTATCCTTCACTTAAATAATAATTTTTTTTTTCTTTTAAAGAAAAGATCTTTATGCTGGGAAAGATTGAAGATAGGAAGAAAAGGGGATAACAGAGGATAATATGGTTGGATGGCATCACTGACTAAATGGACATGAGTTTGAGCAAGCTCTGGGAGTTGGTGATGGACAGGGAAGCCTGGTGTGCTGTGGTCCATGGGATTGCAAAGACTTGGACATGACTGAGCGACTGAACTGAACCGAATGCATAGGGCACAGGATGTCAAGTAATTAGATTTTCAGAGGGATTATGGAAGATATTACAGATAGTTTGATAAAAGAAGAGGGTTTGATATCATTAATACCAAAGTTCAAAGAAAGAAAATGTGCGAAGGAAGAGAACTTCAAAGAAGTTAATTGGGGCGGAAACAGAGAAGTGTTACAAGGTTAGTGGCTGGATATTTAAGTGGAAAATAGGAGTCATACTGTGAAAGGATGAAGAGTTTGGATTTTGTCCTGTGGGAAAAAGAATTTGACTTTTTAAAAACTGAAGCAGTTTTGCTTCTTAAAATAGTAAATTTGATGGCTATGTGTGGAAAGATAATAAGGTCAAGGAGGCTACTGCTATAAGGATGCAGGCAGTGACAAAGTAGAGAAGAAGCCATTCAACAGAGACGCTCACATGAGCTAACCTGAAATGATGGCTGACTTTAGCTGGGAATGAGGGAGAGTCACATTCAGCCTAGAATGCCTACTTTTAAAGAGAAGGTGGATGGTTATACCATTTAGAGATACAGAAAACACAGGAGGGCAGTGGAAGCTTGTGCCAGAGTAACGCATTGTTTTCATTGGCGGAGCTCTGGGTGCGGCTGGACAGCGTAGACCTATTCCGAGAAGTGCAAATTGGGTCCAGACATGCATAAATTGCTGAGATGCTGGCATAGCTGTGAGGGCCCTTTCAGTTAAAGCAACGGCATAGGTGTCAGGTAAAATGAACTGTGTCTTTTATTTATCAGCCAGATCCTAGATGATCATTGATGAGAGTCTCAAGCGCAGAGTGTGACACTGAGGATTAATAATTTAAAATTGTTAGAGTGGGAGCTGAGGAAGTGGAAACACCAAGCGTCTTCCAAGCAGCTTGGTGGTGAAATGACCGAAGAGGACAGAGAGAGCTTAATGAAAAGAGCGAGGCATAGCTGGGAGAGGCATACATGGCTGTGTCTTCACACCTTAGTGGGTCCAATTACAACCATATTTTTGTATGGGAACTGTCACTTCAGGTTGTATTTTACATGATGAATATGACAGTCCATTGTAAGATCAACATGAAAACTATAAATTGAAACAAATATATTCAGAGATGATAAAATATTAACTAGGATTTCTTTTTAGCATCTTTCTTCCATAAGTTTGCAGTGTTATTCTTTTCATTATGTAAGTATATGTCAGTCCTGTAGGAGAGGTCTCTTAATTAAATGAAGGCAGGTAAGAACAACTTATTATGAGAAATCCCAGGTGAGGGAGAGAAGAGGCATGAAATCCTAACACTGAGGTTAAATGGTTCTAATCTAAACAATTTTATTTTTTTAATCTGTCCAGCAGCATGAAAGTTGCAGAGAAACAAAGACAGAATTTCATCATCAAACTTTGTAGTTGCCAAAACTCCTAAGAGAAGCTCAACAGTCTGAGCCCCCAAAGGCAGGCACATGATCACAAGAACACAGTTATACCTGTGAAAGAAAAGAAAGGGAAAGTGAAAGTCGCTCAGTCATGTCTGACTCTTTGTGACCCCATGGACTGTATGGTTCTCCAGGCCAGAACCCTGGAGTGGGTAGCCTTTCCCTTCTCCAAGGGATCTTCCCAACCCAGGGATTAGACCCAGGTCTCCCACATTGCAGGCGGATTCTTTATCAGCTGAGCCACAGGGGAAGCCCAAGAATACCAGAGTGGGTAGCTTATCACTTTTCCAGTGGATCTTCCTGACCCAGGAATCAAACCCGGGTATCCTGCATTGCAGGTGGATTCTTTACCAACTGAGCTATTTGTTAAATGACAGGTCATGTTGTTAACTTTCTCTCTCTGTGTCTGTATATAGAATCTGAATGCTGAAAATATAACAAGAGTAAAACATTCAGACCAAATCCTTTGGGATTTTGAATTATTACAAATACATATACTTGGCTTTAAGATGTATGATGGAAAACTAAACATCTATAAATCTTCTGAATGATGCTCTGCAAACTGCCTGACAGCTACCTTTAGAGACTGTTTTTATTGCTGTTTTGTGTTCCTTTGTTGACCATAATCTTAAAATTTTAGTACTGTGATGAGGACTGACTTAATTAACATTTAAAAGACATGAAGAATTTGTGAGGAATGTACATTTCAAATATTTGCAGTTCTACAAATTTCAGGCGTGGAAATACTTGTATAGTCTATATTATTTTATTTAGTTTATTTCTAAATAATATGCCTATTGGGATTCACGTGTTTCCTTTGTACATCTTTATACAAAACTGTCTTTTTGATGTCCATTTTTAGCTGAAAACTAAATTTTAACCATACGTAAGAAGTATTTATGGTGACTATAGAGCCTGGTGGAGAAGGCAATGGCACCCCACGCCAGTACTCTTGCCTGAAAAATCCCATGGATGGAGGAGCCTGGTGGGCTGCAGTCCATGGGGTCTCTGAGAGTCAGACATGACTGAGTGACTTCACTTTCACTTTTTACTTCATGCATTGGAGAAGGAAATGGCAACCCACTCCAGTGTTCTTGCCTGGAGAATCCCAGGGACGGGGGAGCCAGGTGGGCTGTCAGCTATGGATCACACAGAGTCAGACATGACTGAAGTGACTTAGCAGCAGCAGCAGCAGCGTAGAGCCTGGAGGCTTGACAATATGATAGATGGATGCCTAAGAAAGCATGGGGACTATATGGTAATAAGTAGGCAACTCTGGCCTTTAGTTTGGTTTCTGATTTTAAGATGTTAAATTATAATTACATAATATCAAAAATGACTATTAGACACACTCTCCCTCACCAGGTCTATAATATACAAACATATACTCTGTGCTTTAACAAAATTACAGCTCTTTAGCTGTCAAATAATTATTAAAACCACTGGGGTCTAATTGATTTGCTATTGTTCAGTCACTAAGTCCTGTCTGGCACTTTGTGACTCCATGGACTACAGCATGCCAAGCCTCCCTGCCCTTCACTACACACACACACACACACATACACAATTTTGTATTTCATCCACTATGGGGACCCCATATGAATTTTCAGAACTGTGATGAACCAACATTATTTCTTTAAAATGATGGTAGTAAAAAGAAAACAAAAAATAACTGTATTTAAATAGGTTAAATAGCTATTTTTTGTAACCATTCATTGAGAAATATTTTATCAAGTATTTCACCAACATCAGGGGGTCAGACTCAAATCAAATGCATGTACATTTACCTCAAAAATTTTAAATCTATACATAACTTTAACTAAAGCAGATTCTGAATGAGATAATAGGAAGGCCAGAGTAACCTGGGATTATGTTGTTCTAGAGTGAAGCCTGCCTTTATTGAGATGACTAGTGTTTAAATTACAATGTCCATGGGGAACAGAAAATCTAGTCTTAATTCAGCCCATTTCTGTTCTCTAAAATAACTGGATTAATGAGGAAATGCTGGAGGACTTGGGAAAGGACTTTGCAGAGATCTTGGTATATATCTGTGAAATGTTTATGCAAGACACTAAGTACTCAACACGGGTTAAAAACATGACCAATCCTCCAGGAGGAGAGATGACAATAGCCAGCCAAGAAATGAGAACCTTAACTAAACCTCCGGAAAATGAAGCCTCTCAAGAGCAGGTTTCATCTTCACCAAAAGGACTGGAAATCACTTATACTATATAAATGAGATTTAGGGCAGAGGGCCAATTCCAGATGAGATTTGCTTTTTGTAAACTTTGTTCCTGGTGTGTTGCCAGGCTAAAATAATTAGGTGAAGCTGAGCACTTACATAGAAAGTTGGAAGGACATACAACTGGATGGAAGTGAAGAAATCAAGGACAAACACAAAGCTAACTATCTAAGATCCTAATGCTGGGAAAGACTGAGGGCAAGAGGAGAAGGGGATGACAGAGGATGAGATAGTTGGATGGCATCAGTGACTCAACGGATGTGAGTCTGAGTGGGAGATGGGAGGGACAGGGAAGCCTGGCATGCTGCAGTCCATAGGGTCGCAGAGTTGTACATGACTTAGCAACTGAATAACAACAACTATCTAAACTGTGTCACAGAGTTTGGGAACAGAAAGTGGTAGAATATTAATGAGCTTTTTATAGATTGCAACAAGGGATAAAGAAATATCAGACCATTTGTGACATCATGATTATAATTATTCCCAATTATTTACTACCCACTTCCCTGAAAAGGATTATTTATCAATTGGTTGCCTTGGATAGGCAGTGCCTTCAAAAAGGAAGTAAGTATTAAGAGTGCAGTTACTTAAGCCACTTACTTACTTACTTGACCACATGCTTTCTCTTGGTGAATGATGTGACAGGATATCGATTCCAAACAGAAACATTGAGAGCCACTGTAGGTTTTATCCAACTCTTGTTTTGTTTATTTTTTTTAATCTTCCACAAGACAGAATGTCACAATAGAGAGTAATTTCTTTTCATCCTGAAATGGAGGAAAAAGTGGAACATGAGCAGAGCTGTCAACAACTAAAGCCAATGTTAGAGGGATGAATGTGTGCTGCTGTGAGTCACGATATTTTGGAGGTGGTTTATTAACACAGCAAAGCTGAGTGCTTGACAAACTATGTAAGAAGTGAAGCACAGCCACTAGAAAAAGCAGCATTTGTGGTCCTGGCTCCAGGGCTGAAATTCAACTAAATTGGTGGATGGAAAATGGCAACCTGTTTTGTGTGTTGATGAAATTTTATGTATTAATGAAATTGGTAACAATGTTTTGTAACATTTGTAACAGCAAATGTTTTGTAACATTTGTAACAATTGTAAAAACAATGCTTTGTAATATTCATAACAGCAAAATGGCTGTCTGAGGAGGCCTTACAAACAGCTATGAAAAGAAGGGAGGCAAAAAGCAAAGGAGAAAAAGAAAGATATACCATCTGAATGCAGAGTTCCAAAGAATAGCAAGGAAAGATAAGAAAGCCTTCCTCAGCGATCAATGCATAGAAGTAGAGGAAAACAATAGACTGGGAAAGACTAGAGATCTTTTCAAGAAAATTAGAGATACCAAGGGAACATTTCATGCAAAGATGGGCTCAATAAAGGACAGAAATGGTAGGGACCTAAGAGAAGCAGAAGATATTAAGAAGAGGTGGCAAGAATACACAGAAGAACTGTACAGAAAAGATCTTCATGACCCAGATAATCATGATGGTGTGATCACTCACCTAGAACCAGACATCCTGGAATGTAAAGTCAAGTGGGCCTTTGGAAGCATCACTACGAACAAAGCTAGTGGAGGTGATGGAATTCCAGTTGAGCTATTTCAAATCTTGAAAGATGATGCTGTGAAAGTGCTGCACTCAATATGCAAGCAAATTTGGAAAGCTTAACAGTGGCCATGGGACTGGAAAATATCAGTTTTCATACCAATCCCAAAGAAAGGCAATGCCAAAGAATGCTCAAACTACCAAAATTGCACTCATCTTACATGCTAGTAAAGTAATGCTTAAAATTCTGTTAGCAAGTCCTCAGTAATATGTGAAACATGAACTTCCAGATGCTCAAGCTGGTTTTAGAAAAGGCAGAGGAACCAGGATCAAATTGTCAACATCCGCTGGATCATCAAAAAAGCAAGAGAGTTCCAGAAAAATGTGTATTTCTGCTTTATTGACTATGCCAGAGCCTTTGACTGTGTGAATCACAACAAACTGTGGAAAATTCTTAAGGAGATGTGAATACCAGACCTGCCTCCTGAGAAATCTGTATGCAGGTCAGGAAGCAACAGTTAGAACTGGACATGGAACAACAGACTGGTTCCAAATAGGAAAAGGAGTAAGTCAAGGCTGTATATTGTCACCTTACTTATTGAACTTCTATGCAGAGTACATCATGAGAAATGCTGGGCTGGAGGAAGCACAGGCTGGAATCAAGATTGCTGGGAGAAATATCAATAACCTCAGATATGCAGATGATACCACCCTTATGACAGAAAGTGAAGAAGAACTAAAGAGCCTCTTGATGAAAGTGAAAGAGGAGAGTGAAAACAGTTGGCTTAAAGCTCAACATTCAGAAAATGAAGATCATGGCATCCAGTCCCATCACTTCATGGCAAATAGATGGGGAAACAGTGGAAACAGTGGCTGACATTATTTTTCTGGGCTCCAAAATCACTGCAGATGGTGATTGCAGCCATGAAATTAAAAGATGCTTACTCCTTGGAAGAATAGTCAAGACTAACCTAGATAGCAAATTAAAAAGCAGAGACATTACTTTGCCAACAAAGGTCTATCTAGTCAAGGCTATGGTTTTCCTAGTGGTCATGTATGGATGTAAGAGTTGGACTATAAAGAAAGCTGAGTGCAAAAGAATTGATGCTTTTGAACTGTGGTGTTGGAGAAGACTCTTGAGAGTCCCATAGACTGCAAGGAGATCCAACCAGTCCATCCTAAAAGAGATCAGTCCTGGGTGTTCATTGGAAGGACTGATGCTATGGCTGAAGTTCCAATACTTTGGCCACCTGATGTGAAGACCTGAGTCATTGGAAAAGACTTTGATGCTGGAAAAGATTGAAGGCAGGAGGAGAAGGGGACAACAGAAGATGAGATAGTTGGATGGCATCACCGACACAATGGACATGGGTTTGGGTGCACTCCGGGAGTTTGTGATGGACAGGGCGGCCTGGTGTGTTGCAGTTCATGGGGTCTCAAAGAGTTGGAGACAACTGAGTGACTGAACTGAACTGAACAATGTTTTCTACAATAACATTTAAGCCATTTAATGTACCTAATTAACTTGTGACTTTTGGCAAAAGGGGTAAAACACAGAACTTTATCAAGTGTACTTTTGCCTTTGGCTGGATTTTTGGGACTGGTGCACGAAAATGATCGAGAGAGTTGATATGGGGTGGGAGGTGGGGGGGTCGGGTTCAGGATTGGGAACTCATGTACATCCGAGATGGATTCATGTCAATGTATGGCAAAACCAATACAGTATTGTAAAGTAAAGTAAAAATAAAAATTAAAAAAAAAGAAAGAAAGAAAAGAAAACAAAGATGAGACCAGAATAGAACTCACTAGTTAGCAAGGAGTAAAAGAGGAATAAGACAGTGCATACAACTAAGGACTTGCAGAGTTGAAAACCTGGAAGTTCTTGAAAGACTCAAACTTTACTGGAAAAAGTCAGTTTTCATTCCAATCACAAAGAAAGGCAATGCCAAAGAATGCTCAAACTACCGCACAATTGCACTCATCTCACATGCTAGTACAGTTATGCTCAAAATTCTCCAAGCCAGGTTTCAACAGTACGTGAACCGTGAACTCTCAAATGTTCAAGCTTGGTTTAGAAAAGGCTGAGGAACCAGATATCAAATTGCTAACATTCGCTGGATCATCGAAAAGGCAAGAAAGTTCCAGAAAAACATTGACTTCTACTTTATTGACTGTGCCAAAGCCTTTGACTGTGTGGATCAAAACTAACTGTGGAAAATTCTTAAAGAGATGTGAATACCAGACCTGCCTCCTGAGAAATCTGTATGCAGGTCAGGAAGCAACAGTTAGAACTGGACATGGAACAACAGACTGGTTCCAAATAGGAAAAGGAGTAAGTCAAGGCTGTATATTGTCACCTTACTTATTGAACTTCTATGCAGAGTACATCATGAGAAATGCTGGGCTGGAGGAAGCACAGGCTGGAATCAAGATTGCTGGGAGAAATATCAATAACCTCAGATATGCAGATGATACCACCCTTATGACAGAAAGTGAAGAAGAACTAAAGAGCCTCTTGATGAAAGTGAAAGAGGAGAGTGAAAACAGTTGGCTTAAAGCTCAACATTCAGAAAATGAAGATCATGGCATCCAGTCCCATCACTTCATGGCAAATAGATGGGGAAACAGTGGAAACAGTGGCTGACATTATTTTTCTGGGCTCCAAAATCACTGCAGATGGTGATTGCAGCCATGAAATTAAAAGATGCTTACTCCTTGGAAGAATAGTCAAGACTAACCTAGATAGCAAATTAAAAAGCAGAGACATTACTTTGCCAACAAAGGTCTATCTAGTCAAGGCTATGGTTTTCCTAGTGGTCATGTATGGATGTAAGAGTTGGACTTAAAGAAAGCTGAGTGCAAAAGAATTGATGCTTTTGAACTGTGGTGTTGGAGAAGACTCTTGAGAGTCCCATAGACTGCAAGGAGATCCAACCAGTCCATCCTAAAAGAGATCAGTCCTGGGTGTTCATTGGAAGGACTGATGCTATGGCTGAAGTTCCAATACTTTGGCCACCTGATGTGAAGACCTGAGTCATTGGAAAAGACTTTGATGCTGGAAAAGATTGAAGGCAGGAGGAGAAGGGGACAACAGAAGATGAGATAGTTGGATGGCATCACCGACACAATGGACATGGGTTTGGGTGCACTCCGGGAGTTTGTGATGGACAGGGCGGCCTGGTGTGTTGCAGTTCATGGGGTCTCAAAGAGTTGGAGACAACTGAGTGACTGAACTGAACTGAACAATGTTTTCTACAATAACATTTAAGCCATTTAATGTACCTAATTAACTTGTGACTTTTGGCAAAAGGGGTAAAACACAGAACTTTATCAAGTGTACTTTTGCCTTTGGCTGGATTTTTGGGACTGGTGCACGAAAATGATCGAGAGAGTTGATATGGGGTGGGAGGTGGGGGGGTCGGGTTCAGGATTGGGAACTCATGTACATCCGAGATGGATTCATGTCAATGTATGGCAAAACCAATACAGTATTGTAAAGTAAAGTAAAAATAAAAATTAAAAAAAAAGAAAGAAAGAAAAGAAAACAAAGATGAGACCAGAATAGAACTCACTAGTTAGCAAGGAGTAAAAGAGGAATAAGACAGTGCATACAACTAAGGACTTGCAGAGTTGAAAACCTGGAAGTTCTTGAAAGACTCAAACTTTTAATTAACCCAGAGCAAAGACCAAATTAAGACACATGTTCACGTCCCTGTGGGAAAGTATGGTGTTCCTATGAAAACTTTCATTAAGTCAAATTAGCAATAAAGTGAAGAAGCAATTACTGTACTGTAGGACATGATGCTGGCAGATGAACAAAATAAACTGTGACAAAGCATAGATGCTCATGGGAAGTTCAAGGCTCGTCAGCTTGATGCTGAGATGTGGAGTGTGGTACCCAGGAAAGGGGCTTGGTTGGCTACTTTGAGGGTGCACTTCCTTTGCAACAGCTCACTGCAAAACACAGGTGCAAAGCTAGTTTGCCTTTTCACCTTTTTATGTAAAAGCTAAAATCCTCTTTAGATTTTTTGGTTAATGAAAACAGAAACCCATATTAAAAAAAACACGTCTTTTGTAAAAGTGAAGTGGCCTAAGGCAAACTTTCCAAAAGAAAGGAATACCTATAATTGTCATCTGCTCTTGGTTCATAAGTCTGAATAAATTATGGTAGCTACAGATAAGTCATTTCAGTTGAACAAAATAGGGCACAGCAAACGGACCTAGACTGGCTTCAGAGTGAATTCTAATAAACTTAATATAACGTCACATAAGGGCAAGTCAGGAACTTCCTTGCTGGTCCAGTGGTTAAGACTTCATGCTCCCAATGCAGGGGGCCCAGGTTCAATCCCTGATCAGGGAACTAGATGTCATACACCACAACTAAGAGCTTGCACGCCCCAACTAAAGATCCTGCATGTCCCAACTTTTAAAGATCCCACACACCACAACTTAGGAACTCGTATGCTACAACTTCAGACAGAAATGGTCTGGACCTAACAGAAGCAGAAGGAGAAGCAGAAGTATACACAGAAGAACTATACAAAAAAGATCTTCATGACCTAGATAATCACAATGATGTGATCACTCACCTAGAGCCAGACATCCTGGAACGAGAAGGCAAGTGGGCCTTAAGAAGCATCACTACAAACAAAGCTAGTGGAGGTGATGGAATTCTAGTTGAGCTGTTTCAAATCCTGGAAGATGATGCTGTGAAAGTGCTGCACTCAATATGCCAGCAAATTTGGAAAACTCAGCAGGGGCCACAGGACTGGAAAGAGTCTGTTTTCACTCCAATCCCAAAGAAAGGCAATCCCAAAGAATGCTCAAGCTACCACACAATTGCACTCATCTCACATGCTGGTAAAGTAATGCTCAAAATTCTCCAAGCAGGCCTCAATAGTACATGAACTAAGAACTTCCAGCTGTTCAAGCTGGATTTAGAAAAGGCAGAAGAACCAGAGATCAAATTGCCAATGTCCACTGAATTATCTTATGGGCCAAATAAGCCAGGAGGCCAAACTCATGTTCATGGGTAGAGAAGATCATTCCTTCCCCTAGGAAAGCATGGCGGTTGTATAGCAATATAGTGATGCATAAGCACTAAAAAGCAAGAGGAAAATAACACAATAGTACAAAGAACAATATCCACAGTCCTAGTCACAAACACCTGTGTGTGTGTGTGTGTGTGTGTGTGTGTGCTCAGTCATGTCCAGCTCTTTGCAGCCCCATAGACTGGAGCCCACCAGGCTCCTCTGTCCATGGGATTTACCAGGCAAGAATGCTGGAACAGGTTGCCATTTCCTCCTCCAGAGGATCTTCCCAACCCAGGGACTGAACCTATATCTCTTGCCACTCCTGCATTGGCAGGCAGATACTTTATCACTGAGCTACCAGGGTAGCCGAATCACAAACATCATTTTTACAGATAGTAAAGATTTCCAACCCCTCCCCAAGAAAGATGTGCCAAAAATACAGTCCAGTCATGACAATCAGATTCATATTTGAGAAGATATTAATAATCTCTACTGGGCTTCCCTAGGGCTCAGTGTTCAAGAATCCACCTGCCAAACTGGAGACTGGGGTGTGATCCCTGGGATGGGAAGATCTCCTGGGGAAGGAAATGGCAACCCACTCCAGTATTCTTGCTGGGAAATCTCACAGAGTAACCTGGTGGGCTTCAGTCCATGGGGTCTCGAAGAGTCAGGCTCAATTGAGTTACTGAGCACACACACACACATTTAATCTCTATCAAGCAATTCAATTCAGTCTCTCAGTCATGTCCGACTCTTTGTGACCCAATGAACTGCAGCACCCCAGGCCTCCCTGTCTATCACCAATTCCCAGATTTTACCCAAAGCCATGCCCATTGAGTCGGTGATGCCATCCAACCATCTCATCCTCTGTTGTCCCTTCTCCTCCTGCTCTCCATCTTTCCCAGCATCAGAGTATTTTCAAATGAGTCTGCTCTTCTCATCAAGGGGCCAAAGTATTGGAGTTTCAGCTTCAACATCAGTCCTTCCAATGAACAGCCAGGACTGATCTTTAGGATGGACTGGTTGGATCTCCCTGCAGTCCAAGGGACTCTCAAGAGTCTTAATCTCTATAATAGGTCCAAATTGAGCTTTTAAAAGTTGGTGGCACATGAACACACAAACACATACACACACTCACTCATTCTGTATTCTAATTCCTACATGCTCAAGGTTAATAGTGGAATAAGAGCTAGATATCCACAATCAATACTACTATTCAGAAATGGGTTGTGAGTAGTGTATAGTCATCAGTGACCCATAGTAATTCTGGAATTCTGTTGGCCAGGTTTTTCAAGGAACATAAAATATTTCTTGATTATGAGATAATTTTGCCTCCTGGATATTCTCCAATCTGTCCTTCTTAGTGGCCCTCAGCTCTACTTCTGGACAATTCTTATTTGTTATATGAGCAAACTTTGTTAACTATGAAGAGAGCATTGAAGAGCGTACTTTGTGCTTAAATAGCTTGCCCACTAGTTCCAGAAGTTACACATCTATGCAAAGCCATTATACATCTCAAATAGTCACCATCTCTTTTAATCCATGTTGGTGGTTATTTCAACAGTGCATCTCTCTTAATAACATTATTTTTTATTTGTTTGATTCCAATCATTTCCATGTGCAAACCGACACACTCACAGAGCTTTCTGAGGCAGCCTCTGGCCCCTTCTGTCTTGTCCTTATTTTTCAAGATTAATCTTACTTATGCATTATTTGGCTGCTCAGGCTTTTAGTTGTGGCATCAGTTCAGTTTAGTCACTCAGTCATGTGCAACTGTTTGCAACCCCATGGACTGCAGCACGCCAGGCCTCCCTGTCCATCACCAGCCCCTGGAGTTTACCCAAATTCATGTCCATTGAGTCAGTGATGTCATTCAACCATCTCATCCTCTGTCATCCCTTCTCCTCCTGTCTTCAATCTTTCCCAGCACCAAGGTCATTTTCAGTGAATCAATTCTTTGCATCAGGTGGCCAAAGTATTGGAGTTTCAGCTTTAGCATCAGTCCTTCCAATGAATATTCAGGACTCATTTCCTTTAGGATGGGCTGATTGGATCTCCTTGCAGTCCAAGGGGCTCTCAAGAATCTTCTCCAACACCACAGTTCAAAAGCATCAATTGTTCTGTGCTCAGCTTTCTTTGTAGTCCAATTCTCATATCCATACATGACTACTGGAAAAACCATAGCTTTGACTAGATGGACCTTTGTTGGCAAAGTAATGTCTCTGCTTTTTAATATGCTATCTAGGTTGGTCATAGTTTTTCTTTCAAGGAGCAAGTGTCTTTTAATTTCATGGCTGCAATCACCATCTTCAGTGATTTTGGAGCCCCCCAAAATAAAGTCTATCACTGTTTCCATTGTTTTCCCATCTATTTGCCATGAAGTGATGGGACCAGATGCCATTATCTTAGTTTTCTGAATGTTGAGCTTTAAGCCAACTTTTTTACTCTCCTCTTTCACTTTCATCAAGAGCTTCTTTAGTTCTTCTTCGCTTTCTGCCATAAGGTTAGTGTCATCTTCATATCTGAGATATATGAGAAATATTTCTCCCAGAAATCTTGATTCCAATTGTGCTTCATCCAGTCCAGTGTTTCTCATGATGTACTCCACATATAAGTTAAATAAGCAGGATGACAATATAGAGCCCTGATGTACTCCTTTCCCAATTTGGAACCATTCTGTTGTTCCATGTCTGGTTCTAACTGCTGCGTCTTGACCTGATACAGATTTCTCAGAAGACAGGTCAGGTGGTTGGTATTCCTATCACTTTAAGAATTTTTCACAGTTTGTTGTGATCCACACAGTCAAAGGCTTTTGCTTAGTCAATAAAGCAGGAGTAAGTGTTTTTCAGGAACTCTCTTGCTTTTACGATGATCCAATGGATGTTGGCAATTTGTTCTCTGGTTCCTATGCCTTTTCTAATCTAGCTTGAACATCTGGAAGTTTGCGATTCACATACTGTTGAAGCCTGGATTGGAGAATTTTCAGCATTACTCTGCTAGCGTGTGAAATGAGTGCAATTTTGGTAGTTTGAGCATTCTTTGGCATCTGACTTTTTCCAGCTATGAAAAGAAGAGAAACAAAAGGCAAAGGAGAAAAGAAGAGATATATCCATTTGAACACAGAGTTCCAAAGAATAGCAAGGAGAGATAAGAAAGCTTTCCTCAGTAATCAATGAAAAGAAATAGAGGAAAACAATAGAATGGGAAAGACTAGAGATCTCCTCAAGAAAATTAGAGATACCAAGGCAACTTTTCATGCAATGATGAGCACAATGAAGGACAGAGATTCTATATATATAGGTATTAACATAAAATATTTGTGTTCCTCTTTCTGACTTACTTCACTTTGTATAATAGGCTTTAGGTTCATCTACCTCAGTAGAACTGACTCAAACGTGTTCCTTTTTGTAGTTGAGTAACATTCCATTACATCGATGTATCACAACTTTATGCATTCATCTGTCCATGGACATCTAGGTTGTTTCTATGTACTAGCTACTGTAAATAGTGCTGTGATGAACACTGTGGTACATATGTCTTTTTCAGTTATATTTTCTCAGTGTATATTCCCAATAGTGGGATTATTGGTTCATACGATAGCTGTATTCCTAGTTTTTTAAGGCATCTCCACACTGTTCTTCATGGTGTCTGTATTGATTTACATTCCCAACAGCAGTGCAAGAGGCTTCCCTTTTCTCCACACCCTCTCCAGCATTTACTGTTTATAGATTTTTTGATGATGACATTCTGACTGGTGTGAGGTATACCTCATTTTAGTTTTTATTTTCATTTCTCTAATAATGAGTGATGTTGAACATCTTTTCATGTGGTTATTAGCCATCTGTATATCTTCTTTGTGGAGAAGGCAATGGCACCCCACTGCAGTACTCTTGCCTGGAAGATCCCATGGGCGGAGGAGCCTGGTATGCTGCAGTCCATGGGTCGTGAAGAGACAGACATGACTGAGTGACTTCATTTTCACTTTTCACTTTCATGCACTGGAGAAGGAAAATGGCGACCGGCTCCAGTGTTCTTGCCTGGAGAATCCCAGGGATGGGGGAGCCTGGTGGGCTGCCGTCTATGGGGTCGCACAGAGTCGGACACGACTGAAGCGACTTAGCAGCAGCAGCAGCAGCAGCAGCATATCTTGGAGAAATGTCTGTTTAGGTCTTCGGCCCAACTTTTGATAGTGGTTTTTGGTTTTTTTTTTTTTCCCCTTGTATTGAGCTGCATGAGCTGCTTGTTTGTTTTGGAGATTAATTCTTTGTCAATTGATTCATTTGGTATTATATCCTCCCATTCTGAGGGTTTTCTTTTCACCTTGTTCATAGTTTCCTTCATTGTGCAAAAGCTTTTAAGTTCAATTAGGTCCCATGTATTTATTTTTTGTTTTTATTTAAATTAGCAGGTGAGCCAGAAAGAATCTTGCTGTGATTTATGTCACAGTATTCTGCCTATGCTTTCCTCTAAGAGTTGTATAGTTTCTCATCTTACATGTAGGTCTTTAATCTATTTTGAGTTTATTTTTGTATGTGGTGTTAGGAAGTGTTTTAATTTTATTTTTTTACACATAGCTGTCCAGTTTTCCCAGCACCACTTATTGAAGAGTTTGTCTTTTCTCTGTTGTATATTCTTGCCTCCTTTGCCAAATATAAATTGTCCATAGGTGTGTGGGTTTATCTCTGGGCTTTCTATCTTGTTCTATTGGTCTATATTTCTATTTTTGTGCCAGGACCATACTGTCTTTTAGCTGGCCAAGGTAAAAAAATTAAATTAAAAAAATAAAACAATACAATGTCTCTTGTCCATTGGTAAATACAAGACAGAGCCAGATAAAGAAGTATTATATGAAAATTCAGGAGCAATACTGCATCTAGAAATTATCTGTCTCAGAGTCCAGAAGACAGTTTTAATATATTTGCCATTTTAAACGTTATTTTAGGTAGCATAGCCTCTACCATATGGCCCTAAGATCCTCCTGAGGAAATCAAGTGGAGTTGAAATTTCAGCAGGATCCAATTAAAATTTAACAGAACATGCAGAAAAAATAATTTATTTAATTTAAGAGAAATAAATGACCTATGGCAGGTCTGCAGAAGAATTTAAATCCAATGTCAGAATACATTTCTACAGTAGAAGCCGTAAAAGGCAGACTTTATACTGTGGAAATCAAATTTCAAAGCTCAGTCCCTGTGCAGCCTAAGCAGACACATGCAGTGCCCTCTGAGTAGCGACACATTGACACACGTACAGGGTCAGGCTTCAGGAAGAAGGGGAAATTCAGTCCGGGGGCGGAGACAATGTGGGAAACCAAGGCCAGTATGTGTGAACTGGTCCCATGAGGGTTAGTGCTGAAGTGTGTGTGTGCTCTGGGACTGGTGCACCTTGTAGGTGTGCATCCTGACTTAGGGAAAGGCTGGAACCACAACAGGAAGCATTGGAGGTAGACATGAGCCCCCTGCAGGAGTCCCAGAGCCTAAAGGAGAGCCTGGTGTGCGCCCCAGGGCTACATAAGGCTTTTCTTCCCAGAATGCTAGGTTAGGTGATTTGCTCCCATCTTTCTGCTGACGTCAACTAGAAGAGTTGAAAAATATTATAAAATACTTTTTTGAAGGGACTTAAGAGCTAACCAGGAAGTGAAGAAGTGTGATATCAAGCTGCTGAGAAGGCTGATCCCCAGGGATGACATGATATTTGTGACCATTTATTCCCTCAGCCCATCTGTTGATTTCAGCAAGCAGCTTGGAAGAAGTAATAGTGAGTCTGAGAAGAGTAGTGAGTTTTTCATTTAGAAAAGTGAATAAGAAGTTTAAACATGGAGGGGCTGTTATATGCATGAGGGTTCAGAGACTAGACAGTATAGTCAATTTGGAATAAATTAAATTTGATGTACATTATGTGTTGAGTTTGGATTTTCAAATGATCTAAGCTGTCTATTAGGTCCTATTTATCTACTTGGTTAATTTTTTGGTGAATAAATGAAAAAAGAAAAATGAATGAAAAAAAAAAGAAATAGATATACCTAAACCAGAAGAATGTCTTTTGAAAACCTGATACATATGAAAGAGCTCACTTGGCAGTATTTTTCAGCACTTTATAAATTAATAGGTGTTATGTTGAAATAGCTTTTGTATGCTTATTAATCTTTGTATTATAAAACAGAGGACCTATGAAAAAACTAATGACTTTTATCTTTGGTTTACATTCTAAAGTCTATTAATTTAATCTCTTAATGTTTTATCTATTGAAAAATACACAAATATGTTCAATATAACACCAATACATATTTTCCTAGGAAAACTGACATGTGACATGGTGTAAAGCACGTCTCTGTCTCTCTCTCTCTTTTTTTTCCTCCCCCAAAGATACCCTGGAGAAGGCGATGGCACCCCACTCCAGCACTCTTGCCTGGAAAATCCCATGGACGGAGGAGCTTGATAGGCTACAGTCCATGAGGTCGCAAAGAGTCGGACATGACTGAGCAATTTCACTTTCACTTACACACACACACACACACACAGACACACACACGAACACAAAATCAGGATTATAGACCTACTGAGCAGATGGCCTTTGGCTTGGAGAAAATTGGATCCTGGGATAACTTTCTGAATTTATCTTCAATTCAAATAGTCTTTAGTATGCACAAGTCATTAAAGCTCTAGTCTGGGCCTGAAGAGGTTTTCCTTCAATATTTTATAGGTAGGATTTTGATCTATGATTTATCAGTCAACTGACAGCACAAAGGGCAGAGAGGATTTTTTTTTTCCATTAAGAATCAATTCTTCTGGTAGATAGATTTTTATTTCCATTCTCACTCTGCCTATTGAAAAAAAAAAATCTGCTTTGGGATATGTCTGTCAATTTGAGTGACCAGGCACATAAGTGGTATAAAATGCAGGAATTTTTAAGCTGTGAGAAGGACTGCAGTGTTGCAAAATACATAAAAAGTGAATAAATAAAACCTACCAACCATCTTTTATGATTTGTAGGTGCTTTTGAATGCAGAAACATTAAAGAGGAATGCATTTTATTTATGTAAAGGTCATCATTAGGTTTTATTTCTACATGCATCTTCTCCACTCATGTATAGAATAAAAAACTTTGCGGACAAATGCAATTATATATTTCTGAGAGATCTGCAGTTCGTCTTTACAGTATTTTGTTTAGTGGCATTTATTTTCTTATAGCTTGTGATTTATTGCCCGTCATGCCAGTCAGTATATTTTTCATTCCTCAGAAATGTGTGACTGAATTGCAAGTAAATTTTTCAGTCAGTTACACTGGCTTGAAAAGTAAATATTATGGAAAAGAAACTATCAAGTTTTATAAGGAGATATATCTTGCTGTTATTTATTTCTGCATGCAAGGCTGACTGCAGAAAGCTAGCAGGCACAGAGAGCTAGGTGGCAGCTGCTAGGCTTCAGGTGAATATCGAGTGATTTGGAAATGGTTTTCTTAGAGGAATGCTCTCTCCTCTTAAGAAATCATGAATTTTAGGAGCTCTGTAGTCTTTCAAACTGCTTCCCTGAAAAGTTGCTAGGTGGTCATGAAGGTTCTATTATGATGCTGCTGCTGCTACTGTTAAGTTGCTTGAGTCATGTCCGACTCTGCATGACCCCATAGACAGCAGCCCACCAGGCTCCTCCATCCCTGGGATTCTCCAGGCAAGACCACTGGACTGAGTTACTATTTCCTTCTCCATCTATGATAATGAATTGAAATTAAAACAGGGCTGAACCACTTGTGAGAGGAGATACTGTAAAGAGTTTGACTTTTATCAGGTTCTTTCTGTTAAATACAGAATTTCAGGGTCTTCATTCATGTGATGCATGAATATGCTGGTACTAAGATATCACAAATATAGTACTTATTTCTCTGAGAAGGCAATGGCACCCCACTCCAGTACTCTTGACTGGAAAATCTCATGGACAGAGGAGCCTGGTAGGCTGCAGTTCATGGGGTTGCTAGGAGTCGGATATGACTGAGCATCTTCACTTTCACTTTTCACTTTCCTGCATTGGAGAAGGAATGGCAACCCACTCTAGTGTTCTTGCCTGGAGAATCCCAGGGATGGGGGAGCCTGGTGGGAGTCTATGGGGTCACACAGAGTCAGACACGACTGAAGTGACTTAGCAGCGGCAGCAGCAGTACTTATTTCTATTTATCAGAATTCTTTATCATCTCTCTATGGAGATACCTCTATATAGCTCATGTAAAGGAAATATTTTTGAACATATGATTCACTGTGGTTCAGGTCTTTAGCCTCCTCCCCCCTCCCCACATCATGATCTTCTTAAAACGGGTTTTGGTTTCTGTCCTTTACTATATTCTTCATATGATTGTTTCTTTTGGAACCTAAGATACTTGGAAGAATACATTTAACAATCCATCAAATTATTAGCATCATTAGTTTGCATATAACCCTGTATTTGCTGAATATCTTTAACCAAAACTCCAATCTAGCTTTCAGATTGCTTTCTCCAGCAGCAGAGCATTTTGTATCACCACCCTTATTTTCCTCCCTGGGGTGAAACAGTAGAACAGCATCTTGTTTCCTCTCCAGATCAACTGCCACTTTGTGGCAAATGCCCACGTGGAGGTTTACATGTGGTGCACGCGACGGTGCGTATTTGTATCCATATTAGAGTGAATAATATTAATACTTGATGAGCATGAATGGATGGCTATCTGTTCCCCCCCAGAAATACCAGCTGTCTCCAAGCTGAAGAAACAATGCTGAAACAAACGCTAAGATAGTGGCAGAGCAAGAGCATTAGGCAGAGAAGATACTACTTAAACATTTAGGATATATTTTGGTTTCTTGATGAATACTCCACTCAAATAACCTTGGGAGTTTGGCTCAGCTGGGGCTATCTATTTTGCAAAAAATAGATAGAGAAAAAAAGCAAAAGGTGATAGATAGAAAAACAGCCAGGAAAATAGGAGAATAAACTGCAGATAAAAAATCTAAGATGAAATGATGACATTCATCCAACATTTGTTGGATGTCACAAAAAGTGTCTTTAACTAGGCCTTTACTTTAGATATTGTCATGTCTTACTGGTAAACAATTTTTAGTGTGAAATATGTCGATTATGAATCAACAAAGCCTCCTTATGCTAAGAAAACACACCCCCACACAACTGGGTTATGAAGTGGCTGTAGTGTAAAGGAGGAGGGTCACTGAGGATTGTTGTTCAGTCGCTAAATTGTGTCAATTGTGGATTAAGGAGAGTATATTTCTGAGATAGAAACTATAAGAAATTTACACTCCTTCCAAAAACGACGCATGTCATTCATCTTTCAGTCATCTAATCACGTAAATGTTCCCCACTGCCTTCAAAACAAAATCTACATATCATTGTAACCTGAGCCTATCTATGTTCCCGTTCCAATCTCCTGTTTTTCCAATGTAATTTAGATTTCAGGTATTTAATTTGTGTACAACCACTTGCAGACCAGTGTGTGCACCTCTTCTGGGTCTCCTTATGTCTTCACCCACTGCCCTTGTGACTTGCGCTGCATTTATTCTTGTTCCATTTCTTTCCGTTGTTGTTCAGTCACTTAATCGTGTCTGACTTTTGTGACCCCATGGACTGCAGTACGCCAGGCTTCCCGGTCCTTCACTATCTCCCGGAGCTTGCTCAAATGTGTGTCCATTGTGTTGGTGATACCATCCAACCATCTCATCCTCTGTTGTCCCCACCTCCTGCCTTCAGTCTTTCCCAGCATCAGGGTCTTTTCTAATGAGTCAGTTCTTCCCATCAGGTGGCCAAAGTTTTGGGGCTTCAACTTCAGCATTTCTTTTTAAGATCCTAGTAAGTTATTGTTTAGCTGAAACTGCCCCCAAAAGCCTGTTTCTTCAAGCCTGAAACTGGTGTTACTCTAAGTCCATCCTTCAGACTTTAAGATTCCTAAAGACAAAGGAAGCTTTTGTTCACCTGTATTTCTTTAGCAACGATCCCATTGTCTGTGATGTGCGCGCGCGCGCGTGTGTATGTGTGTGTGTGTGTGTGTGTGTGTGCTCAGTTGCTTCCGTTGAGTCTGACTCTTTGAGACCCCCATGGACTGACCCTGCCAGGCTCCTCCATCTATGGGATTTTCCTGGGAAGAATACTGAAGTGGGTTGCCATACCTTCCTCCAGGGGGTCTTCCTGACCCAGGGATCAAGGCTGTGTCTCCTGTGTCTCCTGCATGCAGGCAGATTCTTTACTGGTTGAGCCGTCAGGAAAGTCCTTGCTTAGGGCATACTGGAAGCTAATCCTTCAATGAAAGGAGAAAGGACAGGAGAGAGGGAGGGCAAAAAAGAAGGGGATGGATAGGAAGGAAGGAACGAAAGTAATGACAGACTGAGTAAGGAAAAATAGCCTTTCTTCCAAGAAGGAGCTTAACTTTAGAATGAGAACAGAATACTAGTTCTAAGCGAAAAACTCTGGTCTTGAAGTCTTGATATAGTGTCTTCATTTCCAACTCTTGTTGGTCATGGGAACTTAGGTAAATACTGTTACCTTAATGAGTCTTGGGTTCTTATTCTAGAAAGCTGAAATAACAACGTACGTTCATCCTCCCACTCCAGGGTGCAAGAGGCATCACATTTAATGATATTTGTATATGTGCTTCATATTTTCAAAGGACAGAACAGCTACAGGGTTTTATTATTTCAAAACATACCAAAGATTAAAAATAAGATCAGATAAAGATAAAATTTAACTTATATGTAGTCTATCTGTAAAAGTTTTAAAGAGCAATGAGTGATTTTCTAATTAAAGGAAGGCTTAAATGGAAGTCAAATATTCTGTAATTAAATATGCTTTCTTGTGTTTGCACACAAGTGCTCTGGGCAATCACAGAACATTTTCCAGGAACAGTGCTTTAGTACCTGGTTGCTTTTGCTTATACCTACCATATCCCTCCATTTCTGCTCTATTCAGCATTATTAGTTTATTGTCTGGGCTTCCAAACAATTATTTCAGAAATGTATTCATTAATTACATGATGAAAGGCTTGGCCAGTAGTTTTACCCATAGAGCATTAGCAAGCTTATTTTTCATGTGCACATGAAAATATCATAAATTTAGGCTAACTTGAGGCTTATTTGTCTGGAATATTATCTTTGTTTAAACTCAGGATCTCAAAAACTTCTTTTTTTGTTAACTTTGGGACTACCTGGAAGCCTATAAATTCAAAATAAAAAGTTCATTTGTGCATTCTCTTAATACTTCGAGGAAAATTCTTCTTTACTTTATTTAATCAATAGTGTTCTTAAAAGTGAACAATATATTTTATTATGCTGTCTTGTCATCTTTGCTGCAGTAACACATAACCAAAATATTTCCAAATGACCAAAATACCTCCAAAAGTTTATTTCTTGCTCGTTGCATATGAGTTTAGAGTCAGTGGTAGCTCCCCATTTCTCTTTCATTTCATGATCTAGACTGGAGAGGCCACTTCCCAGATGTGGTGTGGTCTTATTTTGGAAGTGGAAACAAAGCCAAGAGATTTGGCAAAGCCATAAGATAATTTAGGCCCTGAAGCCAATACATCATGACTGTTAAAGATTCAGTTGCCTTGAGGAACTGGGCTATTGTACCTCTTGCTCCAGGAGTTGGTGATGGACAGGGAGGCCTGGCGAGCTGCAGTCTATGGGGTCACAAAGAGTCAGACACGACTGAATGACTAAACTGAACTGATACAGAATGTAGATAGAAGGTACTGATGAACCTATCTGCAGGGCAGCAAAGAAGATGCAGACACAAATGACAGACTTGTGGACACAGTTGAGGAAGGAGACGGTAGGACAAATTGAGAGGGTAGCTTTGTAATCTACATATTACCATATGCAAAATAGATGTGCTGTTCTTAGTTGCTCAGTCATGTCCGACTCTTTGCGACCCTATGGACTATAGCTTGCCAGGCTCCTCTGTCCATGGGGATTCTCCAGGCAAGAACGCTGGAGTGGGTTGCCATGCCCTCCTCCAGGGGATCTTCCTAACCCAGGGATTGAACCCAGGTCTCCTGTTTTACAGGAGGATTCAATACTGTCTGAGCCATCAGGGAAGCCCAAGGATACTGGAGTGGGTAGGCTCTCCCTTTTCCAAGAGGTCTTCCCATCCACAATCAAACCGGGATCTCCTGCATTGCAGGAGAATACTTTACCAGCTAAGCTCCCAGGGAAGCCCCTGTATAATATGTATAATAGATAGCCAGTGGGAATTTGCTGTATGGCACTCAGAGACCCACTCAGGTCTTCTGTGACAATCTTGAGGGGTGCCATGGGGTGAGGGGTGGAAGAGAGGTTCAAGAGGGAGGGGACATATGTATACCTATGGCTACTTCATGTTCATGTATGGCAGAAAACAACACAAAATTGTAAAGTGTTTATCCTCCAATTAAAAATAAACATAACTGACAATTGCACTGAAATTGTCTTCTGGACTCAGACATAGTTTCTAGGAACAGATTTTGTCTCTGAGTATTCATATAGTAATTCTTTATCTGGTTCTCTTGTGTATTTACCAATAAATACTATTGTTTTACTCTCTTCTTTAAATTTTTACTTTGGCCAGCTAAGATTTCTCTCAAACATTTGTGAGGGGTGGAAGAGAGGTTCAAGAGGGAGGGGACATATGTATACCTATGGCTACTTCATGTTCATGTATGGCAGAAAACAACACAAAATTGTAAAGTGTTTATCCTCCAATTAAAAATAAACATAACTGACAATTGCACTGAAATTGTCTTCTGGACTCAGACATAGTTTCTAGGAACAGATTTTGTCTCTGAGTATTCATATAGTAATTCTTTATCTGGTTCTCTTGTGTATTTACCAATAAATACTATTGTTTTACTCTCTTCTTTAAATTTTTACTTTGGCCAGCTAAGATTTCTCTCAAACATTTATTATCTCTTAGTCTTGTCTATGAGCTTCCTGGAGGGCCTAAAGGAACTATCCTACATTGAAAGTCAGGAATGGTGGCGGTAAGGAGATACCCCTCGTCCAAGGTAAGGTACAGTGGCTGTGCTTTGCTGGAGCAGTCGTGAAGAGATACCCCACGCCCAAGGTAAGAGAAACCCAAGTAAGATGGTAGGTGTTGCAACAGGGAATCAGAGGGAAGACACACTGAAACCATACTCACAGAAAACTAGTCAATCTAATCACACTAAGACCACACCTTTGTCTAACTCAATGAAACCAAGCCATGCCTGCGGGGCAACCCAAGATGGGTGGGTCATGGTGGAGAGGTCTGACAGAATGTGGTCCACTGAAGAAGGGAATGGCAAGCCACTTCAGTATTCTTGCCTTGAGAACCCCATGAACAGTATGAAAAGGCAAAATGATAGGATACCAAAAGAGAAACTCCCCAGGTCATTAGGTGCCCAATATGCTACTGGAGATCAGTGGCGAAATAACTCCAGACAGAATGAAGGGATAGAGCCAAAGCAAAACAATACCCAGTTATGGATGTGACTGGTGATAGAAGCAAGATCTGATGCTGTAAAGAGCAGTATTGCATAGGAACCTGGAATGTCAGGTCCATGAATCAAGGCAAATTGGAAGTGGTCAAACAAGAGATGGCAAGGGTGAACGTCAACATTCTAGGAATCAGCGAACTAAAATGGACTGGAATGGGTGAATTTAACTCAGATGACTATTATATCTACTACTGTGGGCAGGAATCCCTCAGAAGAAATGGAGTAGCCATCATGGTCAACAAAAGAGTCCGAAATGCAATACTTGGATGCAATCTCAAAAATGACAGAATGATCTCTGTTTGTCTCCAAGGCAAACCATTCAATATCACAATTATCCAAGTCTATGCCCCAACCAGTAATGCTGAAGAGCTGTTGCATAGCAGAGTTTTATTAAAGTGAAAAAGAGACAGAGAAAGCTTCTGACATAGACTCAGGAGGGGGACAGAGACTGCACCACTCGCTAGTCTTAGCAAGGGAGCTATATACTTTTCAGTTGGTTATTAACAATAAATCAAAAGAATGTCTCAAGGCTGTAAAGGTCTTACCAGACCCGCTCCCACAATATACATTTTATAAAATGATAGGATTAGTCAGAAGGTTCTCAAGAAGGAGAAACATGTCCTCAAGCAGGATACATTGTTGTTATATAGTCATTGGTATAGAATTAAAGGAAAAACATATCCTTGAGCAAAATGAGTGTTTTGTTGTGCAATCATCAGCTTAGGAAATGGCAACCCACTCCAGCATTCTTGCCTGGAGAATCCCGCGGACAGAGGAGCCTGGTGGGCTGCTGTCCGTGGCGTCGCACAGAGTCAAATACGACTGAAGCGACTTAGCATGCCTGCATGCATGCAATGGAGAAGGAAATGGCAACCCACTCCAGTATTCTTGCCTGGAGAATCCCAGGGAGCCTGGTGGGCTGCCTTCTATGGGGTCGCACAGAGTCAGACACAACTGAAGCGGCAGTTCAGTTCACAGCTTAGCAGCAGCAGCAGCAGCAGCTCAGGGCTTAAAGAAAAAAACGTTTGTCTTTTTCTCTTCCTTGAGAACTCCAGACCCCTATCTCACCTTTAAAAACTCCAGACCCCTTTCTCCTCCTTGAGGACCCCGGACTTCTTATCAACCTACCTAAGACTTGATTCCCTCACTGGTCTCTGCTGAGCGGAGGCCTTCTCACCTCTCTCTGTTGAAGATGACAGCCGATGATGACAGTTAGGCCACGTCACCCTATTCCTTCTAAAGGTTATCGCTCAGTCCAGGAAACAGGAAAGATCAGGGTTGAGGGGGGCATGCCCGCCTCCCCTCTGCTGATGGAGATAAAGGAGGTCACTCAGGTCCTACAGGACAGGAGGGGGAAGCTAAGATGTATAAATGAGGGGCCAGGAGGCGGTAGAGGCACCAATCACCAGGAAGCTGCCCTGCCGTGCCCATTCTCACCTCTCAGGCAGCCCATCCAGCATGGTCAGACACCTGGTCCTGCTACTGCTGGCCCTGGGGGTGCTGGCTGGGGAGCTGCTGCCGAGGACTGAGGCCCGGACAACACCCTACGGAGTGAAACTTTGCGGCCGTGAATTCATCAGAGCAGTCATCTTCACCTGTGGGGGCTCCCGGTGGAGACGTGCCCGTGACGCTGTGGGTAAGGCTGGGGAGGCAGGGTGTGTGGCCACGGGATTGATGGGACATGAGGTGGGTCCCAGAAACCAGAGATGGAGGTGAGATGAGGGCCTGGGCCAGGAAGGTCCCTCCTTCACCACATGCAGCTAGGGAGATGGGCCAGGCCCTTGAAGCTGTGCCAAGGCTGAGGGAGCCGGTTGGCAGAGCTGCAGAGCTGAGATGGGGGTGGGGTGGGCGGCAAGCCATTTGAACCAGCTAGAAGTCTGGGACACTTGCTATGTGTGAGCCCTGTGTTACGCAAGGCTGCTGTTTGCCCAACCCTGGTCAGTGCCATTCAGAAGCCAAAACTAAAGTGTTTTCCAAGCCTCAGAGAAGGGAGTAAGAGGAGTGTGGTGAGGACAAGGCTAGATTTACCACCCAATAGGTGACCCTCCGTCTACGGGGTTGCATAGAATCGGACACGACTGAAGCGACTTAGCAGCAGCAGCAACAGCAGGTGACCCTCTACCAAGTTGCTTTTCGTCCCTGATCAGCTTTATCTACAAATAGGAGGCACAGCTCCTGGATCTTGCACATTTGTTAAGTGGCAAAATTGAGTCTAAACTGATTAGGACAAAACTGAGTGCTTACCATATATCAGACGCTATTTAAAGTTGTTTTTTTTTTTAATGCATATTAGTTAAGTCATCTACTCTGTATAAACCTCTACAAGATAGAAGCTTTTTAAATTTTTTTGATGTAGACCATTTTTAAAGTCTTTATTGAATTTGTTACAATATTGCTTCTGTTTCAAGAAGCATGTGGGATCTTAGCTTTTCGAGCAGGGATCAAACCTGCATTCTCTGTATTGGAAGGCAAAGCTTAACCACTGGACTGCCAGGGACGTCCCAGGAGTTATTATTATCCCCACTTTGCAGGCAAGGAAACTGAAGCTCAAGGATGATAACTAGACTAGGGCTCAGTCAGTTCAGCTCCCAGACACGTGTAGGAGGGGGAAAGCTGGGCTTCCCAGGTGGCGCTAGTGGTACCCAAACCTGCCTGACAAGATGCTGGTTCCATCCCTGGTCATGACTGTCCTCTGGAGGAGGGCATGGTAACCCATTCCAGGATTCTTGCCTGGGGAATTCCGTGGACTGAGGAGCCTGGTGGGCTATGGTCTATAAGGTCGAAAAGAGTCAGACACAACTGAAATGACTTAGCACGCAGGGCAAAACCTATGATAGAAGAGGAAAGTCAAGCTCAGTGGGGTTAAGCTGCTCATCAAAGAAGGAACCCACGTCTGAGCAGAATCAAAGTCTATACTCACGAGGCTTATTCACACTCAAGAACAGAGGAGTAGCTGGGCCAGCCCGGAGCTGGGACTGTGGGTGTGACACAGTCCCAAGCACTAACTCTTCTCATCTTTTGCAGAAGATGCCTTCCCAGAGGTGGACACTGACTCAGAGAGTGAGCTGGATGAGGCAGTGGCCTCCAGCGAGTGGCTGGCCCTGACCAAGTCCCCTCAGGCCTTCTACGGGGCCGGACAGGACTGGCAGGGAACCCCAGGGTCTCTGCGGGGCAGACGCGATGTCCTGGCTGGTCTATCTAGCAACTGCTGCAAGCGGGGGTGCAGCAAGAGCGAAATCGGCAGACTCTGCTAGAAGTGGAACTGGGCAGCAGGGGGCCACCGGGGTGAATGCCCCAGCCCTGCCATCCACCTGACCGGTGTCCGGCTGGGCACTTGTTTCTGGTCCCTCATGCATTCATTCATCAGCAATTCACAGAGGTCCAGCACTGTGGGCTCAGAGTCCCCCCACCCAACCCCGATCTTTGAGCAGTCCATCCCAGCTCTGAGCAAGCTATGCCGCAACCTGGCCAGATGGGGACCCTCACGTCTGAGCAGCCATACGATGCCTTTGCTGGCCTGTTCTCTCTCCTATTGTCCCTACTTACCCAAGCTGGCCACACTCATACCCTTGCCCAAGCTGCAACTCTCTCCTGTCCCAACTGTGACTCTCTCTTGTCCCGCCTGTGGCCATTCGCCAGCCCAAATTATGCCCCCACCCCATTCCAGCCTTCCTGCCTGCCAGCCCCTCTCCCTCCAACCCAGCCCGCTGGTGGGGGGGGGGGGGTTCTAAAGCTGTAGACCCCAGGGTTGGTGAAAGGACTCCTGGGTTTTCTTCATATTCTGGGGTGGGAAGCTCAGTGTGTGTGGTGGGAACGGATCAGAACCTTCTCTAGCCCCTCAAAATAAAAAGTTGCAAAAGACTTGGCAGTGTGTGATGTTTGGGGAGGGAAGGGGCAGGTATCAAGGGAGCTTCGGCCACACCCTCAGCGCAGCCCCCACCCCCTCCCCAGCCCCTGCGAGTTCTGCCGGGAACTTTCCGGTGCAGATAAGGGGCGGGGACCCGCAGCGCAAGGTGCGGAGGCGGCCGGGAGGGATGGCTCTGCTTCCCGTTGCCGCTCAGGCGTTGGTCCCCGAGAGCGAGGCGGGCGGCGCGGCCGCGCTGCGCCGGCAAGGCCGGGCCGGACTAGGGGGGCGCGGGAGTGCCATGCGGGGGGACCCGGCCGCCCCCTTCCCACCGCGGCCGAAGCCGATGCTGCTGCTGCTGCTGCTTCTATTGTTGCTGTTCAGCCGGACTCGGCCCCAGGGTGAGTTCTGGAGCGAGCTCGTGTCTCATTCTCGCGAACGCGCCCATCACCCTCCAGGGTGACCCTCAAGTTTGCAGAATGAATGGCAGAGGTCCAGAAGTCACTTTGCTCTCCCAGGCCCCGGAGTAGGGGCCGGGCGATGCGAGGGCTTGGGGAATGGGTGGTAGCGAGATGGGTAGCGAGGCCGGGGTTGGAGGCGGGGGTAGGGTAAGGGCTTTTGTCCGGGAGTGGGGGGGTAGTTAACAGGATGTGGCTGGTGGGAGGGGAGGAGTTTGCCCAAAGCCTGGGGAGCGGTGGCCAGCGCCCCCTTCCTGCTGCTCGCTTCAGTAAAGGGACTCTGGATCGCCCTCCACAGTTGTCAGAAGTTCTGGGGTGTGCCCGAGGCTGGGGGAACTGACCCCCTTCCTTGGAACCCTCCTGCCTCCCTCTCCAGGCAGCCCGGAGCCACTGCAGTGCTATGGAGTTGGACCCTTGGGGAACCTGAACTGCTCCTGGGAGCCTCATGGGGACCTGGGAGCCCCCTCCGTGCTGTATGTCCAGAGCCAGAAGTAGTGAGTACCGTGGGGTAACTTGGGGACACTGAAGCCACTCAGGTTCTCGCCTTCTCAGAGGACCTGTTCGTCCTGCCCACCCTCACCTCCCAGCGTGACCCCACTCTCTAGCCCTTCAGTTCCAGATCCCCTCATTTCCTTGCTGTGTTACCATGAACCAGTCACTTTCCCTCTCTGAGCCTCTGTTTCTTCCTCTATGAAATGCTGATAATAATGGAACCTGGTTCCCAGCGTTGGTTCTGAGAATTCAGTGAGTTTAGGCACTTGGGAAAGAGAAAATGCTTAATGATTAGAAGTTGTTTTTTATTGCTGTGTGACCTTAGGCAAGTAGCTTAGCCTCTCTGAGAACATGGAAAGATCATTTGATCTGGTGCTGGGGATGCAACAGTGAAAGAGACACAGAAAGCCTCATGGAGCCCACAGTCTGAGGGGGTGACTTATATTGCTTCATGATGAATCACACTTGGAAATTCAAATTCATTTCAAATTTGGCTGTGAGAGGAGAGGAAAAGGAGCATTTGAAGATGGGAACTGGCATGGGAGGTTGTTTTTTTTTTTTTTTTAATGGTAAAGTACACATAAAATTTACCCCCTTTTTTCTCAGTCTTTTTCTTTCGGCTGTGCTGGGTTTTCTTCACAGCTCCGACTTTCTAGTTGCAGCTTGAAGGATTCTCACTAGTTACGGTGCACAGGCTTAGTTGCCTCTAGGGCATGTAGGATCCCAGTTCCTTGACCAGGAGTCCACCCCCACTCCCTGCTCTGACAGGCAGATTCTTAACCAATGGACCACCAGGGAAGTCCCCTCAGTCTTTTTTAAAGTGTCCAGTTCTATTGGCATTAAGTACAGTCACACTGTTGTGCAGCCATCACCACCATCTGTGTCCAGAAGGGTTTTAATTTGTAGAGAACGAGAAAGTAAGAGGGCTTCCCTGGTGGCGCTGATGGTAAAGAACCCACGTGCCAATGCAGGAGATGTAAGAGACCTGGGTTCCATCCCTGGGTTGGGGCAATCCCATGGAGGAGGGCGTAACAACCCACTCCAGTATTCTTCCACTCCCGTATTCTTGCTTGGAGGGTCCCAGGAACAGAAGAGCCTGGCCGGCTGCAGTACATAGGGCTGCAAATCAACTTAGCATGCATGCTTGCACGAGGGAATAAGAGAAAGTCGCTTTTTGTTTTGTTTTTGAAGACTAAACAGTCAGTTTTATTGGGGTTAGACTAGGAATCCATGAGTCTTGAGGACCTCTGTGAATTTGTCTGTTTTCTTCTCGATGTTCTTTTCTGCCTGCTTTGGTAGCCTCATGAGCAGCTGCTTTTTCCGATAGTGGATCTTGGCTTTCTCCTTTCTCTTCTCGTCCAGGGTGGCCGTTACTGCTTGGTCCTTCCAGCCAACCTCATGAGCCAGGCGCCCTAGGTAGGCAAACTTCCGAGTAGGCTTCAGACGCACACTGTTGAGGGCAGTGGGAACCAGCATTTGCTTCCTCTTGTTATAAGTTGATGGGATCCCATCAAACACCTCGAGGCGCTCCAGAGCAGCCTGACCTCGCTTGGTCTTGTGGGGCAAGATGTCTCACACTGTCCTCCAGAAGATGCGGCTGGGGGCTCAGAAGTGGTAGAGGTCACGGGAGGAGTTGGTATTCATCCGCTTGTGGAAAAAGGCCAGGTACTTCAACTTATTTCTGTAGAAATTGCCAGAAATGTTAATGCCCTCACAGCGCACGACCACACCCTTCTTGCCTAGAAGCACCTGCTTGGCCACGATGGCCCCAGGCGGCCCAGGAGATGGCCTTGGCCGTCAGGCACCAGGACCTGCCCCTCTGTCTTCAGCAGCCACCAGGGAAAGCTTTTTTTTTTTTTAATGAGGTGAAATTCGCATAAGGTGAAATTAACCATTTGCAAGTGAACAGTTCAGTAGCTATTAGTGCTTCACACTCTTCTGCAACCAGTGCCTCTATTTCATTCCAGAACATGTCCATTACCCCCAAAAGGAAGTTTCATCCCTAACAGCAGTGAATCCCTGTCCTCTGACAACTACTGATCTACTTTCCATCCCTTTGATTTGCCTGTCCTGGACATTTCTCATAAGTGGAATCATGCCTTATGTGGTCTTTGATATCTATATACATTCACTTAGCATACTTTTCAGGTTCATTATGTTGTAGCATGAACCAGAACGTCATTCCTTTTTTCGCAGCTGAGCAATATTCTACTGTAATGAATATACTGCGTTCATCTACTCATCTGTTGATGGACTCATCTGTTTCCACCGTTGAGCAAATGCAGTGGGTGGTTGTAACTAGTGCTACTGAGAATGTATGTGTGCACGTTTCTGAGTCCTTCTTTTCAGTTCTTTGGGGGTATATGCCTAGGAGTAAAATTGCTGGGTCATATGGCAATTCTGTTTAACTTTTTGAGGAACCAACTGTTTTCTGCAACAGCTGCACGGTTTTATGTTCCTACCAGCAATGTAAGAGGGCCCCAATTTCTCCACATCTTTGCCAGCATATGTGTTTTTGTCTTTGTTTTATGAAGGCCTTGATTTGAACCTCTGAAATCCAATCCTTTGGGACATCTTCAACTCCTGTCTCTCTAACCCGCGTTTGATCCATCAGCAGGCCTTGCCAACATTATCTAGAATCTGGCACACCTTACTTCCTGAGCACCCCCCTCCATGATCCTGTCCGCATCATCACTGGCCTGGACCCCACAGTTACCTCCTCCCAGGACTCAGGTTTCCTCAACCCCACAGTCTCTTCTCTACCATGGCATCCAGTGGGCACCTGTGAACTCTGCATCAGAGCACTTCCCTCCCTTGCGCATAGCACTCCAGGGCTCCCTGCTCCCTCAGCGTAAAAGCCAGAATCCTTCCTGCTGTCATCTGAACAATCTGCTATCACCTCCCTGTCCTCGCCTCCTCCGACCTCCGCCGTACTTACTCTCTTCCAGGGTGCAAGCCTCCTCCTCACTGTTTCTCAGAAAACACCAGGCACAAGGGCTTCCCTGCGGTCGTCATCGTTCAGTCGCTAAGTCATGTCCAACTCTTTGCGACCCCATGGACTGCAGCACGCCAGGCTTCCCTGTCTTTCGCTATCTCCCAGCGTTTGAATGTCCACTGAGTCAGGAGTGGGTGATGTTATCTAACCGTCTCTTCCCTGGTGGCTCAGTGCTAAAGAATCCACCTGCCAATGCAGGAGACTTGGGTTCGATTCCCGGTCTGGGAAGATCCCACATGCCACAAAGCTACTAGGCCTGTGTGCCACAACTGTTGAGCCTGTGCTTGCGTGTGCTGAGTTGCTTCAGTCGTGTCCGACTTTGTGACCCCGTGGACGGTACCCTGCCAGGCTCCTCTATCCTTGGGATTCTCCAGGCAAGAACACTGGAGTGGGCTGCCATGCCCTCCTCCAGAGGATCTGCTCAACCCAGGGATCAAACCTGCATCTCTTATGTCTCCTGCATTAGCAGGCAGGTTCTTTACCATCCACCCCAGCCCTCTTGCCTGGAAAATCCCATGGACGGAGGAGCCTGATAGGACACGACTAAGCAACTTCACCTCACTTCTTTACCACTAGCGCCACCTGGGAAGCCCCGCTGAGCTTGTGCTCTGGAGCAACTACTGAGCCCACACACCACAGCCCCTGAAGCCGGCGCCCCTAGAGCCCGTGCTCCACAAGAGGAGCCACAGCAATGAGAAGCCCGCACACCGCAACTCAAGAGTAGCCCCCACTTGCTGCAACTAGAGAAGAGCCCGTGTGCAGCAACAAAGACCCAGCACAGCCAAAAATAAAGAAATAAAATTATAAAAGGAAAAAAGAAAAAGCGCCAGGCACAGTGTGGCCCCGGGACCCTTGCCTTGGCTGCCGTTCCTTCCTAACATGCTCTCCGTTCAGGAAGATCCTTCACAAACTTGCACTCACCTCTCTCAGGCTTTTACTCACGTGTCTCACCAGAGAGCTTTCCTGGGCACGTTTACTAAAACAGCAGCGTCACTCTTCACCTCAGCACGCCTCATCTTCCTCATCCCGCTTGATCTTTTTTTATAAAAGTTAATTATTTCTGTATTTTTGGCCTCACGGGCAGGCTTGTGGGATCTTAGTTCCCCTATCAGGGATTGAACCCCGTGCCCCCTGCAATGGAAATGTGGAGTCCTAACCTCTGGACAGCCAGGGAACTTCCTTGATCGTTCTTTAGATTGCTTTTACCACCATCAATTATATATTTATATGTGTTTCATCTGCCTCCTCCACTGAAGTACCAGCTCTGGAGAGTGGATCCTTGCCTGCTTTGGTCATAGTCCTATTCTCAGCTCCTACAGCAGGGCCTGGCACACAGTATGTATTAGCTGACGGAAGAGTTGTTTTTGTCGTTGTTCAGTCCCTAAGATGTGTTCGAATCTAGTTGACCCCATGGACGCCAGGCTCCTCTGTCTTCCATTACCTCCTGAGTTTGCTCAGATTCATGTCCATTGAGTAGGTGATGCTATCTAACCATCTCATCCTCTGCTGCCCTCTTCTTCTCTTGCCCTCAGTTTTTCCCAGCATCAAGGTCTTTTCCAATGAGTTGGCTCTTTGCATCCGGTGGCCAAAATATTGTGGCTTCAGCTTCAGCACCAGTCCTTCCAATGAGTGTTCAGGGTTGATTTCCTTTAGGATTGACTGGTTTGATCTCCTTGCTGTCCAGAGGACTCTGAAGAGTCTTCTTCACTACCACACTTTGAAAGGATCAATTCTTTGGCACTCTGTCTTCTTTATGGTCCAACACTCACAGCTGCACATGTTAATACTGGAAAAACCATAGCTTTGACTGTAGGGACCTTTGTCAGCAAAGTGATGTCTCTTTGTAAACACTGTCTGGGTTTGTCATAGCTGTCATTCTTTCCTTACAAAAAGCAAGCTTCTTTTAATTTCATAGCTGCAGTCACTGCAGTGATTTTGGAGCCCAAGACAATATAGAAGTAAATGTGGATATATATAATAGGTGCTCAATAAATAAAATAACCAATGCTTATAGAACATGTATGTGCCTCTGATGCTTGCTATTATTTTCTTTAATGTTTTAATTTGGTTGCATGGGATCTTAGTTGTGGCATGAAGGACCTTCATTGCGGTGCATGGACTCTAGTTGTGGCGCGAGAGCTCAGTAGTTGCTGCGCTCGGGCTGAGTTGCTGCACAGCACTTGGGACCTTAGTTCCCCATCCATGGATGGAACCTGCTTCCCTTGCATTGCAAGGTGGATTTTTAATCATTGGACCAGAAGAAGGGCTTCCCAGGTGGCTCAGTGGTAAAGAATCCACCTGCCAATGCAGAGGACACAAGAGACTCAGATTTGATCCTGGATGGGGAAGTTCCTCTGGAGGAGGAAATGGCAACCCACTCCTGTCATCTTGCTTGGAAAATCCCATGGACAGAGCAGCCTGGCAGGCTACAGTCCATGGGGTCACAAAGAATCAGACAGGATGGAGCAGCTGAGCACACGTGCATGGACCATCAGGGAAGTCCTGCCAGCTGTTCCAAATGCATTTCATATCTCATCTCATTGATTCCCCTCCCCTGTTCAGCCCCTTCGCAGGCACTTTTATCATTCTCATTTTGTAGGCCAGGAAACTGAGGCTCAGAGAAGTTGTTTGCTCAAGGTCACACAGTTCTTAAGCAGAACTAGGACTTGAACCCAGGCAGAGCAGATGTTATCATTACGACCTGGGGCCCAGTCTGTTGTCTATCGCCTCTATTTCCCCATCTCTCTTTGCAGCCATTCCAACAAAACCTGGACCGTGGCGGTGCCCACTGGACAGAACTGGGTGACCATCCCACGGGAACAGCTCACCACGTCTGACGAACTCCTTGTCTGGGGGGCCAAGCCGGCCAACCTCTCTGGGCCCCAGTCTTTGTGAACCTCGAAACTCGAAGTAATGGGCGTGAGTGTTGGGGATGTGCTGTGTGTGGGGTGGGTGGTCCTGGAGGCCCCTGCTCAATGCGTTTCCCTTTCCTCAGTGAAGCCAGATGCCCCCCACCTATACCCTGACGTGGACTTCTCAGAAGATGACCCCTTGGAGGCCATCGTCCAGTGGGCCCCTCCTGCATGGCCACCCCGTAAGGTCTTGGTCTGCCAGTTTTACTACCGAAAGTGCCAGATGTCCTGGGTGCTGGTGAGTGTCAGGGAACCTTTCCCCCCACCCTAGTCTGGTGGGGCCTGGGACATCATTCCCAAATCAGAGATCTAGCCCAGAACTCGTTCCTCACCTGACCCTGGAGTCTGTCCACATCCCTCACAAAAGGTCTGTACGTGCATCTTGTTCAGCTGAAAAATGTACCCCCACCAAGATAATCTATAAATTCCATGCAGTCCCACTTGGAATTTTTTTTCTTTTTTGGCCATGCCCATGCACGGTGCAGGATCTTAGTTCCCTGAACAGGGATTGAACCCCAGCCATCAGCAGTGAAGGCATGGAGTCCTAACCGTTGGACAGCCGGGGAATTAATTCCCCTCACTTGGAATTCTTGAGAAACTCAGTAAACTTCCTCAAACACTTTCATTTAATGAATTGTTGTTGTTCAGTCACTAAGCTGTATCCAGCTCTTTTCGACTCCATGGACTGCAGCACCCCAGGTTTCCCCGTCCTTCACCATCTCCCAGAGTTTGCTCAAACTCTTGTCCATTGACTCGATGATACCATCCAACAGTTTCATCCTCTGTCATTCCCTTCTCCTCCTGCCTTCAATCTTTCCCAACATCAGGGTCTTTTCCAGTGAGTTGGCTCTTCACATCAGGTGGCCCAAGTATTGGAGCTTCAGCTTCAGCATCAGTCCTTCCAGTGGGTATTCATGGTTGATTTCCTTTAGAATGGACTGGTTTGATCTCTTTGCTGCCTCCTCAAATAATTACATGAACCTTAAAGTAAGAGGTTAATAGCAGGGGACTTCCCTGGTGGTTCAATGGCTAAGATTCCATGCTCCTGATGTTGTGTTCAATCTCTGGGCAGGGAATTAGATCCCACATATTGCAACTAAGACACAGTGCAGCCAAATAAATAAATGAACACTAAAGAAAAAAAAGGTTTATAGCAGATACTACTTAGCACCTACTGTGTGCCACACAGTGTTGGAGGCTGTTTATCAAATTCTTACAACAACTCTTTGAAGTAGATGTGTTTTGTGCCTATCCATTTTACAGATGAGGAACAGAGCCTGGTTTTCAATAAACACTTGAAAGCGTTAGTAATAAAAGAAGCTCATATTTCCAAGTACCAGCCATGCATCAGGTACCAAGCTAAGCAATCTGCATGGATGATCTTAATGAGGACTGTACTCCCGACTTCCCTATATATAATTTTATGATCTCTGTTTCATAGTTGGGGAAACTGAATCTCAGAGAGGTTAAGCAACTTTCCCAAGCTCACACACAGCAAAAAAAAAAAAAAGGATAAAAGCTCCAGAGCAATGGGACCCCAGGAGTTGGGAAGCCTGCCCAAACACTTTAAGAGCACAACCCCAAAGTTGCATGTATCTTTCATCTCATATCTCATTGGTCAAAATGTAGTCACATTGTCTTACCTGATTGCAAGGGAGACTAGGAAATGTGGTCTTTATTCTTGATACACGGTCCTGACAGATACTCAGGGTTTCCAAAAGAGGCAGCCGAGAATGGGTATTGGGGATAACCAACTATCTCAGTCACAGCTTGGGGTGCAAAACACCACAAGGTAGGGTAGACTTGTTTTCCTTGGGAATATTCGTGCAGTTCAGCACAGTGCTAAGATACAGCCGTTGAAATCCTACTGCCTGAGAATGAATCTCAGCTGTAGTACTCACCAGCTCTGTGACCTTGGTTATGTCACTTTCCCTCACTTGACCTTAGTTTTCCTCATCTGTAAAATGAGAACAATAATAGAATTTCCCACCTATGCTATACCTGGCACAAAGGATAATCAAATTGTCTCTTTTTGCCAGGGATTGTCCCAATTTTAAAACTGAAAGCCCTGTGTCCTGAGAACCCACTCTGTCTCCCAGGGAAAGCAAGACAGTACTGGTCATCCGATTGGCAGCTAAGGGCTTCCCAGCTGGCTCAGTGGTAAAGAATGTGCATGCAATGCAGGAGAGGCAGGAGACATGGGTTCTATCCCTGGGTCAGGAAGATTCCCTGGAGAAGGGCATGGCAACCTACTCCAGTATTCTTGCCAGAAAAATCACATGGACAGAGGAACCTGGTGGGCTACAGCCCAGGAGATCCCAAAGAGTCGGACAGGACTGAAGTGACTGAGCACACACATCGACATATAAAAGGTCAACTTTCAATTCAGCCTTCCGCCTCATCGCTCACATGTCACTCCCCCAGCTGGAACCGGAAGTGAAGTCTATACCTCTGATGCCCATTGAGATCCAGGACCTGGAACTGGCCACTGGCTACGAGATGTTCGGCCGCTGCCAAGTGGACAAAGAGGATCTGTGGGGCGAGTGGAGCCCCATTCTGCCCTTCCAGACACCACCCTCTGGTGAGGATCTCTGGGCTTCCCGTCTTTTCCTCTCCTGGAATTCTGGCCATCACGCCATTCCCATTTGTCTCTTCTTTTTCCATCCTCACCAGCTCCAAAAGATGTGTGGATCATGGGGAACATCTGCGGGGCACCGGGTGGACAGGAACCCCTGCTTCTGTGGAAGGTGAGTTGTGAAGACCCGTTTCTCTGCCCACGTCAGGAACCCTGGATAACAGTGGTGCAGTGACTTACTTGGTGGTCCAGCGGTTCGGACTCCAAGATTTCACTCCCAGGGTCGTGGGTTCAATCCCTGATCGGGGAACTAAGATCCCACAAGCTGCCCGCTGCTGCAAAATAAAAAACACCCCCAAACCAAAAAACAATGATGTAAACAGAACAGAGGCTACTATGCTGCCCTCTTGAGGCTGCTTCAGAGCTTCAAGGAGGGGGATATCATGGAGGTCCTGGCAAGGTGCTGGGCTCAGAGCAAGACTCCACCAATGGTGACTGAAAGTAGGGGATCTGAGCTGAGACTTGAAGATGGGTACGAGTGTTCCAGGCAGCGGGGGACGTTGGGTGCAAAGATTTAGAAGCAATACAAGGCTCAGCTCCACGAAATATAGATGGGTATGCTAAGGGCTTTGATGTTAGTATCAAAAGGGCATTGTAGGGACTTCTCTCACGGTCCAGTAGCTAAGAATCTGCCTATCAGTGCAGGACATGAGTTCAGTCCCTGGGCTGGGAAGGTCCCACATACCCTGGGACACCGAAGCCCAGGTGTCACAACTACTGAAGCCTTCGTGCCCTTGATCCCGTGCTCTGCAATAAGAGAAGCCACCACAGTGAGGAACCCGAGCACCGCAACTAGAGTAGTCCCCGCTCGCAGCAACCAGAAAAAGCCAGAGTCCAGGAACAAAGATCCAGAACAGCCAAAAATAAAATAGATAAATAAATAATTTTAAAAGGTGGGGGGAGGGGGCATTGTAGGGATTTCCTGGTGGTCCAGTGGCTAAGACTCTGAGCTCCCAATGCAAGGCACTTGGGTTCGATCCCTGGTCAGGGAACTAGATCCTGTATGCTGAAAGACCCCACTTACTGCAGTGAAAATTGCAGATTCCGTGTGCCTCAACTAAGACCTGGTGCAGCCAAATAAATAAATATTTTTTAAAAACAAAAACAGGGCTTGTGAGATGACAGACGAGAATGAAACAGTTCTCACTGACCCAAGGCTGTTAGACATCTAGTGGGTTCCATGCATTGCAAGGCCCTGACTCAAAGTAAACGTGGCGAGAGTCCAAATAACAAGTCTCTCACTTTCTTGGGCCACACAATCTAATAATATCACTAACTTTAACCATGCCCAATATTTCCAGAGCTCTTACTGCAAGCCAGGTCCTGGCCTACACACTTATTTATATTGACAAACTTTACAGACGAGAAAATGAGATGTAGAGAGGTTGCCCCAAACCACACACTGGTACATGGCAGAGCTGATGTTTATTGGCTTTCAAAGCATAGTTCACAGTTTCACTACCTTTATTTTATTTATTAAAAAAATTTTTTTTCACTTTTTTGGGCCATGCTCCAGGGCCTGTGGGGTCTTAGTGCCCTGACGAAGGATCAAACCTGTGCTTCTTGCATTGGAAACATGGAATCTTAATCACTGGACCACCAGCGAAGTCCCTCAGTGCCTCTGTTCCATGACACATACCTTGTAATGCCCCTTTACTATACTGAAATGAAGTGCATAGCTCAGGGCTTCCCTGGTGGCTCAGTGGTAAAGAATCTGCCTGCCAATGCAGGAGAAAGGCATTCAGTCCCCCATCTGGGAAGATCCCACATGCAACTGAGCAACTAAGCCCGTGTGCCACAGCCGTTTAGCCTGTTCTCTAGAGCCCGAGAGCCGCAGCTCCTGAGGCCTGCGGGCCTAGAGCCTGTGCTCCACAAGGGAAGCCACCGCAGTGAGAAGCCCAAGGACCACAGCTAGTAGGCCCCACTCTCTGCAACTGGAGAAAAGCCCGTGAAGCGGCGAAGCTCCATTACAGCCCCAGATAAGTAATACATAAGTAAAATTATAAAAAGAAATATAGTTCTTATAACCCATATATATATATATACGTTTTAAAACGTATAAATACCGTGTATTGTGTTGTAACATACAGTATACAGTGTATTGTAACATTCAGTAGAAAATAAAGGGGAAAATGGCACCCCACTCCAGTACTCTTGCCTGGAAAATCCCATGGACACAGGAGCCTGGTGGGCTGCAGTCCATAGGGTCTCTAAGAGTCGGACATGACTGAGCGACTTCACTTTCATGTTTCACTTTCATGCATTGGAGAAGGAAATGGCAACCCACTCCAGTGTTCTTGCCTGGAGCATCCTAGGGACGGGGGAGCCTGGAGGGCTGCTGTCTGTGGGGTCGCACAGAGTCAGACACGACTGAAGCGACTTAGCAGCAGCAGCAGGCTACTACATAATGGTCAAGTATTCAGTCACCAGTGCGACATGCATACTAAATCTGTACCTACCCGATAGGGTTGTGTTAGCCTCTTAGTGGTGTCCGACTCTTTGTGGGCCCATGGACTGTAGTCCGCCAGGCATCTCTCTCTGTCCATGGTATTCTCCAGGCAAGAATACTGAAACGGGTTGCCATGCCCTCCTCTGGGGAATCTTCTCAACCAAGGATCGAACCCGGATCTCCTGCATTGCAGGCAGATTCTTAACTGTCTGAGCCACCAGGGAAGCTCCATGTACCTCATAACATAGCTTTAAAAGACATAAAGTAAAAGTTGACAGAACTACAAGGAGAACTCAATGAATTCACAACCATTGTGGGAGATTTTTAACATAATCCTCTAAGTAATTCCATAACAAGCAGATGGAAAACAAGTCAAGATCTAGAAGATCTGAACATGTGAGTAGCAGACAACCAAGTGGACTCATACAGGAAACATTCGAACGTGCATTCTTTCCATACCAAACAGGACATTTACCAGAGCTGTCCACATGCCAGGCTATTGAGCCAGTTTCCCAGGACTTCAAAGGGATGAGACAAGGCAAGACATGTTGAGAAATTCTCTGATCAGAACACAGATAGTGCTGGAAATTGATAATCGCAACTGCCTGGAAAGTCCCTATATGTTCAGAATATTTTAACATTGAGTGAATATTAAAACCAGGTCCCCAGAGGTTTTGTATTTATACATCAAATTGTGTTTGGTCTTAGGATCAGCTAAAATTGCTAGATTTTTTTTATCGACAAGTTTCCAGTTGGGATGACATTCTAAAGTCACAAGGAGGTGGGACAACTTTGTTTCTAGGAGAGGGTAGTGTCCCTGGCTCTTGAGCATCAAATACCAATCATTGAGGCAACCAGATATTCTCACAAGTTTCCCCAAAGGACTCTGGAAGGCACCATCCTCTTTGCTCCACATAACCACTCCTCTGTACAACAGTGGGAATTTCTAAGAACCACAGAGGACAGAATGGGGTAAGGTGAGTGAGGCAGGGTTATAAAGTGTGTGGCCAGATTTTGTCTTTATTTAAAATATTTTTTTAGAAATCACTTTATTTCCTCTTGTTTTAAAAAATTTATTTTTGGCTGCACTGGGTCTTTGTTGCTGCACGTGGGCTTTGTCTAGTTGCAGAGAGCAGGGGCTGCTCTCGTTGCGGTGCATGAGCTTCTCGCTGCAGTGGCTATAGACAGCTTGAGTAGCTGCAGCTCGTGAGCTCAGCAACTGGCAGCTTGCTGGCTCTAGGGTGATCAGGCTTCAGTAGTTTTGGCCCATGAGTTTAGTTGCTTCGCGGCATGTGGAATTACCCCGGACTAGGAATCGAATCCATGTTCCCCCTATTGGCAGGCGGATTCTTATTCACTGCACCACCAGGGAAGTCCCTTACTTAAAATCTTGATAATTTGTTTGTCGTGGGTTTTTTTTTTTTTTTTTGGATTAGTTTTGATTGATTAAAATACTATGTTACAACAAGGTCCTACTGTAGAACAGAGAACTATATTCAATATCCCGTGATAAACCATTATGGAAAAGAGCATGAAAAAGAATGTGTGTGTGTGTGTGTGTGTGTGTGTGTATATATGAGGAGTCAATTTGCTTACAGCAGCAGTTAACAGCTTCATAAATCAACTATACTTCAGTAAAAATAAATTTTAAAAATATTGCATTAAAATATAATTTATCTTGATTGGATTTTTGGTATCTTTTCTTGTTTTGCACCCTAGTTCTGACTCACGAGCTATATTCTAATCTCACTTCTGCTGTTGAGCCCCTCTGAGACTTGGTTTCCTCACCGGTACCGTGAAACCAGGGCTTCCCTGGTGACTTAGTAGTAAGGAATCCACCTGCCAGTGCAGGAGATGCAGGTTCGATCCCTGGGGGAGGAGGATCGGCCTGGAGAAGGAAGTGGCAACCCACTCCAGTATTCTTGCCTGGAAAAATCCCATGGACAGAGGAACCTGGCGGGCCACACTCCATGGGGTCACAAAAGAATCGGACACGACTTCGGGACTAAACAACAGTAAGCCAACAGAAATGTTTCACTGGTGGGTTTATGCAGTGACCTCACTGAAATGCACAGTATGTGCCTGATGAGGAGAGAGATTCACCCCTCCTTCCCCGCAACCTTCAGGCTTCAGGGCTCTGCATGCAGGTGACCTACAGAGTCTGGATCCAGGTTAAAGATCAGGAGGCAATCCAGGAGGATACCCGCTACCGCAACTTCTCCATCCCCACCCAAGCGGAGTGGGTGGGGGTGTCTGCCGTGAATGCCACAAGCTGGGAGCCTCCTACCAACCTCTCTTTGACCTGCTTGGGTAAGAGGCTGTGAACTTCCTTTGTGAGATGCCCTGGAGGCACAAGTGGAGACTTCCCAAGTAGACAGCTGAGATTTCTCCTCCCCATCCTCCAGGTCCAGACTTTGCCCCCCACGGCGTGGTGGTCAGGAGCATCTCTGGAAACACAGAGCTGCTGGTGACTTGGCAACAGGAGCCTGGGCAGCTGCAGGAGCATGTGGTGGACTGGATTCGAGACGGCGACCCCTTGGAGGACCTCAACTGGGTCCGGCTTCCTCCTGGGAACCTCAGTGCGGTGTTGCCAGGTGAGGCCGAAGGGCACCTGGGCTCCCATTTCAGCTGCTGGAGAACAGAGGAGAGGCCGGATTTGCAGAGGAGTGGTCAAGTATTATTAATTCATGCAAGAAATATTCATTGACTACCCACTGTGTGCCAAGCCCTGTTCTAGACACTGGTATACAATGATGGGCTTCCCCGGTGGCTCAGCAGTAAAGAATCGCCTGCAGTGCCGGAGATGCAGGTTCAGTCCCCAGGTTGGGACGATCTTCTGGAGAAGGAAATGGCTACCCACTCCAATAGTCTTGCCTGGGAAGTCCCCTGGACAGAGGAGCCTGGAGAGCTACAGTCCATGGGGTCACAAGAGTTGGACACGACTTGGCAACTAAAACGACAGCAAATACGGTGATAGCAGCTGATGTGTATTGGCCTTTCCATCAGCATGAGATCATTCAGTCTCCTTATAAAGCAGGTTTTGCTATTATCATGAAGATAGATAAAAAGGCTCAGAGAGGTTAAGCAACTCCCCTGAGGCCATACAGCAAGTATGTGGTGGAACCAAGATTTGAACCATGTAGTCAGGTTCCTAAAGCCAGACTCTGAACTGTCCCTGTACTCTCCTCTCAACAGCATCCCTACCCTCATTCCCACCAACATCTCCATCCTCATCTTGTAGGGCTGGCAACCAGTGGAACAAACACCAGATACCTCTGTGATGCAATTTGTTGTTGAGTTGTTAAATTGTGTCCGACTCTGCCAGGCTCCTCTGTCCACGGGATTTTCCAGGCCAGAATACTGGCGTGGGTTGCCATTTCCTTCTCTAGGGGATTTTTCTGACACAGGGATCGAACTTGCGTCTCCTGCATTGCAGGAGGGTTCTTTATCTCTGAGCCACCAGGGAAACCCTTGTAATGTAATTGGGGCAAAGGAAATCAGGGTAAGGAGGAGGAGGGAAGAATTTATTTTAGGGAAAAAAAAAGTCTCTCTTGGGAAGTGCCATTTAAACTAAGACCTGAAGGATCCCTGAGGATGTCTAAGGGAAAAACGAGAGGGGGCAAACCGTGCAAAGGCTCTGAGGCAGAAATGTGCCTTATGTGTTGGAGTGACGGTGAGGAGGCCAGTGTGGCTGGAGTAGAATGAGCAAAGGGGACAGTAGGAGGAGGTGAGGGTAGAGAGGGAACAGAGCAGAATGTGCAAAGCCTTGTGGCTCATGGAGAAGACTGATTTTTTCTGCCGGTGAGGCGGGAGCCACACAGGGTTCTAAGCAGAGGAAGGGTGTGTCCTGACTGGGTTGCTCACAGGTGCCCCCTGGCGGCTGTGGGAGGAACAGACTGGGAGGGTGAGGGCTGGAATTGAGGAACCCAGAGGAGACTGTGGGCTTTCCTGGTGGCTTAAACAATGAAGAATCTGCCTACAGTGCAGGAGACCTGGGTTTAGTCTCTGGGTCTGGAAGATTCTCTGGAGAAGGGAATGCTGACCACTCCAGGATTCTACCCTGAGAATTCTGTGGACAGAGAAACCTGGCGGGTTACAGTCCATGGGGTTGCAAAGAGTCGGACACGACTGAGGGACGAGTTAACACTTTCCCTTTCAGAAAGGACTGTATTTGCTCCTCCTGGGAGGGAACAGAGGAAGGGAGAGAAGCAGGCAGGTTCTTGTTAGGGAATCTTACAGCAGAATTTTGGGGACCTATTTGGATTTGTTGTACCTGACATACTCCTCTAAGTGGGATTGTCCATGGGACTGTCAGATATTCAAGTCTCAAATCTAGCAATAAGTTCTAGGCTGAGATTTAACACTGGGGAGTCTGTCCTTGGTGTAAAGAGTTTGGGATAGCCTGAGAAGGTGTCAAGTGAGAGATTCAGGATAAAGTCCCAAGACTATAAGTATATATGGACAGAAGAGGAGCCCCAGTTCTGGAAAATTCCCAGTTGGGGAAGGCTGTATGGCACCACAGGTTTTGAGAATGGATTTCAGGAGCCTTGTTTACTGTGATGGATGATGTCAGGGCCCCACTCAGAGCCCAGAGTTTATCTCCCAGTCTCTGGCACCTGCATTCCTGTCCTGAGGGCTTTTTCTGGCCTAAAGCATCTTGCCTGCCTAGACAGCTGAAGTGCCTGGCAATCAAGGCCCCTCAGGTGCAGCCCTTCACCAATGACTGATAATGGTTGATGGGTAAATACCCCAACTCCCTCCCTCCTTGGGTGGGAGGATTGTCAGCTCTTCTGCCGCCCAGAGGGCACCAGTGGGACGGAGCCTTGGGTGGTCATATTGGGAACTTGTTCTCTAACGCAGTTGCCTGGGTGTCTTTCCTTCCCTGCTTCATTTCCCCACTGCTATGGTTACCTCCCAGATAAATTACTTTTCCTCAAAAGCCTTGTAGCAGAGTGTCCCTCTGGAGACACAAATGAAGATTCCTTACAAAATAAGAAACGCGCTGGGGAGGGGAGCCAGCTCTAACTGGTCTTTGCCCTTGCCCTACTCAGTGGATTTCAAGGAAGGAGTCCCTTACCGAATCACGTGACCGCGATCTCTCCTCGGGGCTTGGCCCCGGCCCCCTCCGTCTGGAAGTTCAGAGAGGAGCTAGGTAAGTGGTGGGCTTGGAGGACGGAGGGTTCTGAAATCCTGGCAGAACTTGACCCGCTGACTTTCTCTCGCCAGTACCGTTATCCGGGCCAGTGGTTTGGCGAATTCAGGATGCCCCCTCAGGGACCCCTGCTGTAGCGTGGGGAGAGGTCCCGAGGCAGCAGCTTCGGGGCCATCTCACCCACTACACCCTGTGTACACAGAGTGGAACCAGGCCTTCTGTCTGCAGGAACGGTGAGCTCCACTGCCTCTGCCTCAGCCCCAATCAGACCTACCCATCAGTCTACCCCTCCGCTTGCCCCCAGATGGGACCTTTCGGCTCCCTCTCAGCCCCTACCAGAAAACCTGATATCATGGGTTCCCTCGTGGGTAATAACCCTGGTGGCTATCAGTGTAATAGACTGTCATGTGGCCATTTAAAATGAAGAGTCCGATCTATATTTATTGACATTGAAAGATGCCTGTCATATTTTATTAAGTGAAAAAAGATAAAAGGATTATAAAACTTTGTGGGATGGTTCCACTTTTATACAACAAACCCAGCACTGAGCAAAGCAGAGACACAACTATGAAAAGAAATTCCTCCACAGCATCAGCAGGGATTTTAAAACTGCATATGATTTTTATTTCTTTTTTATGCCTTTGAATGTAGGCTAAATTTTTACTCTGAGCACAAATTCCTTTTGAAAGTACCTTTCTTATTTTTGGCCGCGCTGGGTCTTCGTCGCTGCTTGCTAGCTTTCTCTAGTTGCGGCAGTTCATGGGCTTCTCACCACAGTGGCTCCTTTTGGTGTGGAGCACAGGCTCTAGGGTGCTCAGGCTTCAGTCATTGTGGTGCTTGGACTTAGTCACTCTGCAGCACGTGGGATCTTCCTGGACCAGGGATCAAACCTGTGTCCCCTGCTTTGGCAGGCAGATTCTTAACCACTGGACCACCAAGGAAGTCCCTAAATCATTTTATTACCCTTTCCCCCACAGTCACATTGAGATATAATTGACAAACACACTGTGTATGTTTAAGGCGTACATTGTAATGGTTTGACTTATAAATATTGTGAAATAATTCCCAATATAAATTTCATTAACATCCATCATTTCACATGCATACCATACAAAGTTTAAAAAGTAATAAAAATTCAAAATATTCTTTTCTTCTGATTACAAAAGTTATTGGTTCTTGTTTTAAAAACTGACACACTGGGGCTTCCCTGGTGGCTCAGTGGTGAAGAATCCACCTGCCAATGCAGGAGGCAAGGGTTCGATCCCTGATCCGGGGAGATCCCACATGCCTCGGAGCAGCTCAGTCTGTGTGCCACAACTATGAGCCTGTCCTCTAGAACCAGAGAGCCTCAACTTCTGAGCCCACGTGCTGCCACTACTGAAGCCCGATTGCCTAGAGCCCCTGCTCCGCAACAAGAGAAGCCACCACAATGAGACGCCTCTGCTCCACAACTGCAGAGTAGCCCCTGCTCTCCACAACTAGAGAAAACCCACTCAGCCACAAAGACCCAGCACAGGCAAAAATAAAGAAATAAAAGTATTCAAAAAATTGACACATTAAAAGAGTATGTATACTCAAATGTATCAGTGTTCTCATCACTTCAGTGATACTGATCACTCAGCTTCCATATTTTGCCCTGGGTACCTTCACACAAAGATGGGAGTTGTATTTTTTTGTGTGTTGCTTTTGAGTTGTGTTGTCTGAAAATTTTAAACTTCACTATAGAAAATTTCAAGCGAAAGTAGGAAAAACAGTGTAGCAAACCCTTGTGAACCCACCATCCGGTTTCAGTAGTGAACTGTGTTTAATCATTCTTCTTTCAGTGTATCCCCCACTTTTTACCTACTGTGTCTTTGGTGTCATTTCACCCTTAAATAATTTGGTACTTCTGCCTTTGTCTCTAACTGATAAAGCCTATTTTTTTTTAAACATAGTTACTTTGCCATAACTGCACTTTGCATGAGTACATAGATATCATGGGTTAAAAATCATATATATTTATGTGTTGTTCAGTTGCTAAATTATGTCTGATTCTTTGCGACCCCATGGACTGCAGCATGCCAGGCTCCCCTGTCCTTCATATCTCCCGGAGTTTGCGCAGATTCATGTCTGTTGAGTGGGTGATGCCATCTAACCGTCTCATCCTCTGCTCCCCTTTCTCCTTTTATGAGTACATGTACCTGTTATTATTATTAAAAGAGAACCATGTTATAGGCCCCTAAAGCTTATGACTGATGTTTTGCAGCTCTCTTTTTCTACTCAATGTTTTAGCTTAGATATCTTTATATGGCATATTCAGTTAAAAAGCACACAAAAACAGGGAATTCCCTGGCGGTCCAGTGGTAAGGATTTTAGAGAAGAATTTGGGGGACCCACTTGGATTTGTTGCACGTGACATGCTCATCCGAGTGGGATTGTCCATGAGATGGTCAGATACTCAAGTTTCAGATCTAGCAATAAGTTCTAGTCTGAGATTTAACACTGCAATCTGTCTTTGGTGTAAAGAACTTGAGACAGCCTGAGAAGGGCGTCGAGTGAGAGATTAAGGATGGAGTTCCAAGACCATAAGAATAGGAGCGCCAGTTCTGGAAAATTCACAGTTGGGGAAGGCTATATGGCACCACAGATTTTGAGAAAGGATTTCAGGAGCCTTGTTTACTGTGATGGGTGGCATCAGGGCCCCACTCAGAGCCCAGAGTTTATCTCCCAGTCTCTGGCACCTGCATTCCTGGCCTGAGGGCTTTTTCCAGTCTGAAACATTTTGCCTGCCTCAACAGCTGGAAGTGCTGGGGAATCAAGGCCCTTCAGTTGCAGCCCTTTATCAATGACTGATAATAGTTGATGGACAGGTGGTTAGGACTCTTACAGCTGAAGGTCTAGGTTCAATCCCTGGTAGGGGAAGAAAATCCCACAACTGTAAGGCATAGTCAAAGAAGTAAAGAAAAACAGTTCTGGGAGGTGCAGATGTGTCCCCCGGCCTGAAGCCCATTCCCCTTCACGGGCCCTGTGCATTCTGAGGGATATGATATTCACGCATCCTTTCATTTGTTCCAGTGCACACTTGACCCTTGAACAACACAGGTTTGAACTGTGCGGATCTGGTTATACATGGCTTTTTTCCTTTGTAAATTTTAACAGTACTATCTATGGTTGGTTGAATCTGCTCATGTGGAACTAAGAGTTACAGAGTGTGTGTTAGTTGCTCAGTTGTGTCTGACTCTTTGCGACCCCATGGACCATAGCCCACCAGGCTTCTCTGTCCATGGAATTCTCCAGGGAAGAATACTGGAGTGGGTAGCTGTTCCCTTCTCCAGGGGATCTTCCCTACCCAGAGACCAAACCCAGGTCTCCTGCATTGCAGGCAAATTCTTTACCATCTGAGCCACCAGGGAAGCCCCTATTAAGGAACCACAGATAAGGAGGGCATCCCTGGTGACTCAGTGGTAAAGAACCTGCCTGCCGGTACAGGGATGCAGGAGGTGCGAGTTCAGTCCTTGGTTCGGGAAGATCCCCTGGAGGAGGAAATGGTTACCCACTCCAGTATTCTTGCCTGGAGAATTCCATGGACAGAGGAACCAGGTGGGCTACAGTCCATGGGGTCGCAAAGATTCGGGCTTGACTCAACAGCAGCAGCAGCACAGACAAGGAGGGCAGACTATAAATTATACTGTACTTGGATTTTTAACAGAGTTAAGAGTTGACACCCCAACCCCTGCCTTGTTCAAAGGTCAACTATATATAATTTTTTAGTGCTTTCTATGTGCCAGGCACTGACTAGAGTTGGATACTACTCTAGGAATATGGCCCTCGTGGCCCTAACTTTCTCATGAGGGACATGCAGGGATAGATAAAGTAAATACTATCTATGCAATATGTCAGATGATGGTAAGTGCTGGGCAGAGGAAGAATGCAAGGAAGATGAACGGAGAAGCAAGTGCTGTTTTAATTGGTTGGGGTGGGGTGGGGGTGCAGTCAGGAAAGTTCTCACTGAATAGGTGACCTGTGAGCAGAGAGCTGAAGGGGGGAGAAGGGAACCATGTGGCTGTCTGGGAGAGAGTGTTGCAGACAGCATAGCACGTGCAAAGGTCCTGAGGCAGGACTTGACTGCCACCCTCACCTCTCTGGGTATGTCCTTCAGTGACTGGCAGCACCCGAACCATCACCCTGCCTGACCTTCACTGGGGTCCCTGCAAGCTGTGGATGACTGCCTCCACCATCGCAGGACAGGGCCCACCTGGTCCAAGCCTGCAGTTTCACCTACCAGGTAGGGGTCCGGGGTGGGACTGCTATGGGAGGGGGCCCTGTTGCACTGGAGGGGAGTTACATAGTCCTTACTGAACGTCATTGGGTAGACAACCTGTTGACTTGGGGATGTTGATGCATTTTGATGCTGCTAAATACTACTGTGGATTAACAGGCAATGTGTGTCTTTGACCTTTTCACCCTGACCTTGAACTTCTCACAAGTCCTGCTCTCACTCTGAGACTCCCCCTACCGATTCATGTGTGCATGCTCAGTCGCTGAGTCATGTCTGACTCTTAGTGAGCCCCTGAACTGTAGCCCGCCAGGCTCTTCTGTCCATGGGATTCTCCAGCGCGAATACTGGAGTGGGTTGTCATTTCCTTCTCCAGGGGATCTTCTCAATCCAGGGATCGAAACCGAGTCTTCTGCATCTCCTGCATTGGCAGGCAGATTCTTTACCACTGGGCCACCTGAGAAGCCCTCACTCCTTCATGAGTCCTGCCCATTTATCCACTTCTTACCCGTTCCCTGCCCCACCCGTGAGCCTTCCCTGAGCCTTCCCAGTCTTCTTGGTGTCCAAATGTTCTCCTGCCCTTCCCCCTTGCCCTCCAGATAACACCCTGAATTGGAAAGTTCTGTCAGTTGTCTTTCTGCTGTGGGGTTTGCTCCTGACCGGCTGTGGTGTGAGCCTGGCCACCTGCGGAAGGTGAGGCTGTCAGACACACGGGTCTCTGCCTAGGTGGGGAGGGCAGCTGAGCATTGCTGGGCTTGGCTTGGCAGGCGGGGAGGGGGCACGGGGGGGGGGGTCTTTGGGGATAAGGCG
>SJXQ01006270.1:122029-132717 GCA_006408695.1 Aepyceros melampus | reverse complement strand
GAGGGATGCGATTGAGAGAGATGGGGGTCCAGATATGGGGATCCAGTGGAGGGGACTAGTGAGGGGGGGAGGCGGAAATGGAGATGCAGTCGTGAGGATCCAGCGAGACTAGGATGTAGAGATGGTCCAGAGAGATGCGAGTGCAGCAGTGGAGGACCAGAGAGATGAGGATTAGTGAGATGGGGATTCAGAGATGGAGGTTCGGAGAGATGAGGTCCAGACATGGGGGATCTGAGAGAGGGGGCTTCAGACATGGTGTATTTAGGAGACGGGGTTCAAGAATAGAACAGATGCTGCAGATTTGAGAGTGCGGAGTCCTCAGAGCTCCATTCTGGGGATGTTGACGATCATACAGAAGAACTGAGGAGCAGAGGGGCCTGAGAATTTTGGTGGGGCGCCCCAGGCACACCTGGAGCTGAGGGTGCTTCCCGCACGTTCAGAGAGCTAGGCCTGCTCCCTGTGATTGGAGGAGGTGAGGAAGAGGCCTGGGTTTGGCGAGGGGTGCCAAGGGCTCAGGGCGCCGCGCACTGGTAGGGCGTCACTTACCGCGATGACCTCTAGTCGCTGCCGATAGAGGGAGCTCTCCGCCATGGGCCTGCAGGGAGGCGGCGGGGGTTGAGGGGGAGCGAGGTTGAGGGGAGGCCGGCTTGGGCTGCGAAAGGAGCCTCCCGGGGGCCCAACCCTCGGCAGACCCATCTCTTGAACACCCATCTTTGAGCCGAGATCCCTGAGCTGCTTGGAAATCAACCAAACCCAGTACTTTCCTCTATGTCCCCTTTGCACCTGGGAGGATTTGGGGCATAGCGCAGGGGTCCTGTGAGGGGGAGAGTGCCCAGGCTGTGACAGGCTGAGCTAAATCCCTTCTGAGGCTTGACATAACCCCTCTGAGCCTCAGTTTCCCCATCTGTAAAATGGAGCAGAATAGCTTGACCCTTCCTCACCTTGCAGAGAGTGATTCCCTTGCAGAGAAGTATCTATCCATACAGGAAAATCTTAGGACATTGTGCCCCCAAAACAGTAGCATGGTTTATATTAATCATAATTTTAGGGAATTCCCTGACGGTCCAGTGGTTAGGACTGGGCTCTTACTGCTGAGGGCAGGGATTCAATCCCTGATAGGGAAACTAAGATCCCACAAGTCAAAAAGAAAAATAATGATAATTTAAAGAATCCCCATGGCTAATAATGTTTTTAATTAATTATAATAACCATTCCCAGAAGCTCAGATCCCACCAGGCCGGAACATGCTCTGTATTTTTTCCCAAACCCACACCCTCTCTGGACCTTGGCTGTTACTCAGCATCTCTTAGAGCGGGTTGAGGAAGGGGGTGAGAATCTGGGAGAGAAGTATCCATCTCGCTGTGGACACATGCCATTGCCATGGTAACTCCAGAGCTGCCTCTTCCACTTGCAAACCACCCTCCCAAGGGGCAAGGATCACCAGGTCACACTGCCTAGTGCTGGACTCCGAACTGGGGGGAGGGGGACTTCCGTTTAAGGTTTAACCTGCAATTCCCTCATCGTTGGCCTCCTCAAAGCACCCCAGGATCCCCAATTTTCAGCCTCTGGGGCACCCCTAATCCATTTGGGCTCCCCCTGGAAGCTGGAGACTGGCTGGTACTGCAGTGCACGTCGGGGACAGTCATCGTCACAACAACTTACCATCACAGAGATGCACTGAGTGCCAGCTACATGGAGGTGCTTCCAGTATCTATTAGGATATATCTATCTGTCTGTTGGCCCTGACATGTAGCCCAGGGTGGGCACAGAGCAAGCCCTCAAACATTTATTAATTTGAGCACTATCCTATCGGATGAGCTTAAACCTCATTGCCCAGACTCTGGTGGGGCCTCCCGGATCTTCTCTGGCTTCACCACGAAGGCATAAAAGTGAGCTGGCCTTTAGCTCTTACTATATATAGCTCTCTAAGTGCTCTACGGGGCTTCCGCTAGGCTCCCGCAGCCATCTCCACCTCCTCCTCCCTGCCCTGATCTGAGACACTGTAATCAACTTTTTGCTGAGTTGACGTTCCAACTGAGAAGAAAATCAGCCAACCATTAGCCAGTGCACACCATGTGCTGGACACCGTTAAATGCTTTACTCCTAGTAACTCATTTGGGGCTTCCCTGATGGCTCAGATGATAAAGAATCCACCTGCAGTGTGGGAGATCTGGGTTCAATACCTGGGTTGGGAAGATGCGCTGGAGAAGGCAACAGCTACCCACTCCAGGATTCTTGCCTGGAAAATTCCATGGAGAGAGGAGCCTGGCAGGCTATAGTCCATGGGGTCGCAAAGAGTCAGACATGACTGAGCACCTTTCACTTTCAAAAAACTTTAGTAACTCATTTAACCCTCTCGACCATCCTAAAAGGTAAATAGTACTACTGTCCCCATTTTACAGAAAAAGAAACTGAGGCTCTGAGAAGTGGCAGAAGACTTGTCTAAGGTCATTGAGTCAGGATTGGAACTCAAGGTTCTTAGAGCCCAAATACTGGGAACACTGTGGAGAAAGGAGGTTCAGCCATCTTCATCTTGACAGCCAGGGGACCAGAGATCAGCTTGGGGAGGTGGGTCTTCGATTCCAGTTAGGGCAGGATGCTGAAGTTCGTGCTTTAAAGGGTATCCCAAAGGAAGCTCAGATCCTCTGCTAATAGGTTTGCCCTGGGGGAGGCTAAAGTACCCCCTCTGTTCTCCCATGCCCAAGATGTAATCACCCTGCCTCTTCCTTGCTGAGGGGGTGGGGGGAGATCAGATTCCCATTGCTAGGCAACCAGGTTTGTAGTTGGTGAATAATGCAACGGGGAACCCAAAAGAGTGAGGGACCCAACTGGGGTCCCTGGAGGGAGCCCCTTTTCCAGAAGTCTCTACAAACCTCTGGAACCCCCTCCCTCCTCTGACTTTCAAAGGCCTTCACATCTCAAATATTAAAACAATCTGCACACTTTGTTCAGTGTTGCTTGTCTCTAAATCTTTAGCTTTTTGCCCTGCCAGGGACAGTTGGTGGTCATTTCATTAAGTAGGTAATCATTTCCCTGTTGAAATCCTCTTTTTCAGTTTGGGAACTGTTAACTTTTTTCCCTTTTGGATCTCAAGCATTTCTTCCCACCCCAGACACCAAAGGATGAATTTAGAGGCAAAATATGAGAGTGAGAGACCCTGACATCTCCCATCCCCCATTCAACTAACAGCCCCACCTCACCTCTGGCTGGACTTTGGGCTTGAAGCCTGCCAGTGGAAAATACCGAAAAAACAAGGGGGTGAGAATTCACATCTCCCACCCGACCTTCTGGGGAGGGAGCGTTGAAGAGGCTGTTGGGCTGGCTGCCAGCCGCCCTTCACTCTTCCTGGCCCCCTTAGGAGAGGCTAGCTGGCGCTCTAACCAGCAACAACCCCCACCCCACCGTTCCCCCATAGGAAGGCCAGCGTCTTCCATGAGCCCCTCCCAGGCCCTGCCCACTGGCCCCCTGACCCCAGACACTTACGTGGGTGTGGCCAGAGACCACACATGGCTCTGCAGGGCCATCTCTGCCCAGAGCCCACGTTCTGATTTCCGAATTCCAGACCTACCACCCCGGTGCTTGCCGAAAGTGCCCCGGAGGCTGTGACTCGGCTGTCGGGAGTTGGGGAGGGGGGGGCAGCAGGCAGGCACTGGGAGAGCTGGTCCAGCTGGTTTGGGCCAGGAGGCGGGAGATGCCTGGGCCGGGCTGAGGGGGGCTGGGGGCTGGAGGGCAGTTCTGGGGAGGTACTATCAGCTGTCCTGATCAATTATTTACCAGCCACTGGCCTCCTTGCTGCACTCGGCTGCCTCCCGGCAAACACACTCTTACATGCCTGGTCAAGCCTGTGGACTAGGGCTGGTTCTCCCTAACTCCCTCAGACAAGGGCACCTTTACTTGGCACCCTAGACATTTCAAGTCAGGCTGCCCACCAAAGGTAACCTGCCTTCGAATACTGTTGCTTTTACATACTACTGCCCTCCCTTCTTGGACCTGATCTCTGGGGTGAGGAGGAAGGGCTGATCCCACCAGAAGATTCTGGAGAACAGAGCTTGTGCCTCATGAGCACCAGAAGGCTTGAGCTCTGGACAACTCAGGGCAACTTCCCTTTCTGGACCTCAGTTTCCCCTTTTGGAAAATGAGAGAATTCGAACAAATAGCCTACAGGACACTGGACGCCCCTTAGATGTGATAACTATCTGGGGAGTGTGGTGATTCTAGAGAACTTCTTACCCAAGTCTTGAAGGTCCCTATTCAATCCTCCCACTATCCCTTTCTTAAAGGAGCAGCACCCCTTTTCTCAGCTGGTCATGTTTTATCCAACCATCCTCCGGGGAAATCATCTCCTACTCTCCAGGCTGGTTTGCTGCAGCCCTCAGCACTCTTGTGGTCAAGCTGTAGAGCATGCAGGGTCTTAGTTCACCCCACCCGACCTGAGATTGCACCCATGGCCCCTGCAGTCTTAACCACTGGACCACCAGGGAAGTCCCCTAGGTCCCTTCCTTGCTTCAGAGGGTCTGCTCCCAATGGAACAAAGGGAATGTGCCCAACTAAATCCTCCTCCCTGCTCTAGATCCTACTCAGGATGGCCAAAAAGTGGCAGAGGAGCAAGGGAAGAGCTTGGGTACATGGGACAGGGTCCCTAGGTACATGTACAAGGCCCCTCATTGTGTAGGACAGACTTGGGGGTATGAAACAAACGGGGCCGGACTGAGGCCTGGGGTTTTCCTATGCCAAGTACAAAACTCCTGGGGATTCAAAATCGTTTCAGTTGAACCTGGTCTTCTATTGGGCTGGTCAAAATGTTCCTTTGGGAATTTTTTTTTCGTAACAACAACCTGAAGATGGTATGGCAAAACCCAAGTGAACTTTTTGGCGAACCCAATAGATCCTCCTAAAAGCATATCTGAGGGACTTCCATGGTGGTTCAGTGGTTAAGAAACCCTCGCCTTGCCATGATGGGGACATGGGTTTGATTTCTGGCCTGGAAACTAAGATTTCACATGCTGTGGGGCAACTAAGCCCACACGGCACAACGAAAGATCCCACATGAGGCACGAAGATCTCTTGTGCCACAACTAAGACCCAAGTCAGCCAATTTTTCTTTTTTTTTAATAAAAGCTTATTTGCCATGATAGAGAACACATTTTTAAAAATTAGTTTTTAGTTGTGGTAAAATACACGAAATTTACCATTGGCAGCATTTAACACATTCACAAGGTTGTGCAGCTTGCCACTATCTAGGTCCAGAACCTTTTCATTACCCCAGGAGGAAATTCTGTACCCAGTAAACAGACGCTCCTTCCCCAAGACCCTGGCAAACGCTGATCTGCCTCTGTCTCTGTAGGTTTACCTATTCTGGACATTTTTTTAAATCAGTGGAATCATACAATATGTGGCCTGTTCTGTCTGGCTTCTTTGACTGAGCACAATTTTTTCAAAAGAGAAAGTGTTAGTTGCTGAGTAGTGTCTGACTCTTCAAGACCCAGTGAACTGTAGCCCACTAGGCTCCTCTGTCCATTGGGTTTCCCAGGCAAGAATACTGGAGTGGGTTGCCATTCCCTTCTCCATAATGTTTTCAGGTTCATCCATATTTTAGCTTGAATCAGTGCTTCATTCCTTTTTCATGGCTGAATAATATTCCACTGTATGAATGGATCACATTTTGCTTATCCATTCATTTGCTGATGGACATTTGGGTTGTTCCCACCTTTTGGAGGACAGTGTATATTTTTCTTCATTGCTTGTAACTTGATTTTATAACTGTTAGCTATTTAGATCAACACTTATATAGGCTTCCCTTTATACTCTTGTCCCGGGTTCCACCTTGAGGCAAGATCATTCTGTTTATAATTGTGTCTGTCCCCTAAACTCAATGGCAACTTCCAAGTCTATTTCTTTGTTCCCAATTTGGGGAACATTCTTTAGTAATTGTTATGTGTTAGGCGCTGTTCTAGGCGTGAGAGAGCTGGGTGAGCATGACAAACAGAAAATGCTGTAATACCACTCACTCTCCAGCTGAGGTTGGGGGCAGGCAGAGACAGATAATATACAAATAAAGAAACAAAGGTAACTGATGAGAAGGCAATGGCACCCCACTCCAGTACTCTTGCCTGGAAAATCCCATGGACAGAGAAGCCTGGTGGACTGCAGTCCATAGAGTCTGGAAGAGTTAAGACACGACTGAGTGACTTCCCTTCCACTTTTCACTTTCATGCATTGGAGAAGGAAATGGCAACCCACTCCAGTGTTCTTGCCTGGAGAATCCCAGGGACGGGGGAGCCTAGTGGGCTGCTGTCTATAGGGTTGCAGAGTCGGACATGACTGAAGTGACTTAGCAGCAGCAGTAGCAGCAGAGTATTGTGAAAGTGTTAGTCGCTCAGTTGTGTCCAACTCTTTGTGATCCCATAAACTATAGCATACCAGGCTCCTCTGTCCATGGCATTCTCCAGGCAAGAATACTGGAGTAGGTAGCCATTCCTTTCTCCTGGGAATCTTCTCAACTCAGGGATCAAACCTGGTTCTCCTGCATTGTAGGCAGATTCTTTACCGTCTGAGCCACAAGGGAAGCCCAACTGTAGTACTGGGTTAATTACAAAAAATAAAAAGGCAGGGATAGAGTTACAGAGAAGAGCTGTGTTTGAGGTAGGCTGGGTGATCAGAGACCACTTCTCTGAAGCAGTGACATCTGAATAGCAGAAGCCAGCCATATGCTGAGTCATTCTAAGCAGAGAGAAAGGCCAGTACAAAGGCCCTGGGGTGGGAATGCAATCGCAGAGTTTGAGGAAAGCATAAAGGTTCAGATGGAGGAGGGATCAAGGGAGAGAGTGTCAGGAGATGAGATCTGAGAAGTGGGAATGGGTTTTGAGCCAGGGTAGGAAATTTGGATTTTTCTCCTAAGTTTGGTAGAGAGACATTGGAGGGCAATGAATGGCTGGGAAAAGAGTGGAGAGAAGTGGATGACTTCATAATATATGTTGGAGGCAGAGCAAACAGCAATCCAGTATATGAATGGACTGGGGGTGGGTAGGGAAAAAAAGAAATTGAGGCTGAGTCCTACATTTTGGGACATGAAAAACAGAATGAGTGAGTTGCTATATGTAGTAAAGAGAAGTACAGTTGGGGGGAGACCAAGAATTCAGTTTTCAAAGTGTTCAGTTTGACCTATCTATTACACTGGGGACTGTTGGATATGAGTTAAAACTCAGAGGAGAAATTAGAGCTAGAGATATAAATTTGGGAGACATCTGCATAGAGATGGTGTTTAAAGTGTGAAATTGGAGTTTGTCAAGGTCTGAGTGTTGGCAGGAAAGAGATTGTATACTTAAACTGAGTAATTGATCAGAACTCAATAGAAGGAAATAAACAAGGCATAGAGCACTCGCTGGGTTAGCATCAGCTGGGAGCTCTTACCACCCCATAGCCCTGGAGAGAGAGAGCTCTTTGGAGCTGCTGCCGGCAGTGGAGGGACACAGCCAACAAAGCTTGGAAGAACACATGGGATAAACAGCCTGATCTCTCATTCTCCTCTCTCCCATCAGCCAAACCCAATGGAAGCCAGAGGGGAAAGAACCCCATTGATGCAGGTGAACCAGAAGTCTGAAACGGGGCACCTGGGAGGTCAGGGAAAACCATAAGTGAGTAGCGTTCTCCAAGACTAAGGAGCTGGTGGAAAGGAACTCAGGGCAAAGCCAGTGACCAGGTCTGGTAAACGGAGGTCACGGAGGTCCTTGGACAGAGAAGGGTCAGTGGTGTGGTGGAACCAAGAGCACAGTCTGCATGGCTAGAAGGGAGATGCACACACTCATGTGAAGTCGTTTTTGACTCTGTGACCCTTTGGACAGTATCCCGCCAGGCTCCTCTGTCCATGGGGAATTTTCAGGCAAGAATACTGGAGTGGGTTGCTATTTGCTCCTCCAGGAGAGCTTCCTGACCCAGGGGTTGAACCCGTGTCTCCTGCATTGCAGGCGGATTCTTTACCACTGAGCCATCAGGGAAGAAGAGCAACAGGAGGTGATAAAGTGGAGTCCACTCTACAGAGACAACTCATTCCAGAAGTAGAGTTTCCATCGTCATCACCTCCCAAAGGTGGTAGTACCTACCATCCCCATTTTACAGATAAGGAAGCTGAGTCTTGGAGAAAGCTGACACTTGGCTCGGGTTCTCAGTGGGATGGAACCCAGGTGGGCCCAATTCCAATTGGGCCAATCGAGTCAGAGGGAGGAAGGTAGCAGCTTGAGATTGGGATCCAGGAGAGAGTGGAGTGAGAGGGTGGATGGAAAAGGGAGTCACCAGGGTAGGCAGAGAGTTGGGGGATTATTGGCACTCCTGAGACTGTGTAGCCGCCCCCCAGCCTTTCTTCAGGTAACTTATCTTTGTCACTGGTCATCCCAAAATGGAGGGGGGAGGGGTGGAGGCAGGTTTTGGCGAAAGCCCAGTGGAAGAGAGTGGAAAATGTCCCTGGGAGTAGGTCGCCTGTTCCTGGCATCAATCCTGGCTAAGAACACCACAATCTGGCCCCAGCTGCAGAGAGCTACTTCCCCCACAAGCCTGGATACTTCCCTGGGTCTCCCAGTCGCCTGGGCCCAAGGTGACTGCCTTTCCAACCTTAGCCGCTCTTCTGGGTCCTGGGCGTGCTGTGTGAGCAGCCTGCCTCGTCCCTCGGTCTGGGAGTGCGCTTGGCAGCGACCGGCTCGCGAACTTTTCCGGGTGGGGTGAGGGGAAGCGCTCGGCTCGGAAGTGTGAGCAGAGGCACTGGGAGACAGACTGGGGCGGGCGGAGAGGCGGTTCCTGGCGCCCCCTCCAGCCCGAACTGTGCGCTACAGGGGTGGAACTTGAAAGGACGGCCCGGAGTCCGTTGCGGTCGCTGCCAGCTGGCTGACACAGGATTGGCGGGCCAGGCCAGGCCCCGGAAAGATGATTTCGGAGGACACCGCACCAGAAGACAGTGGTTCAGAGGTTCAGCCAGGCGTGCAGCTGGGTGGGACCTAGCCCCCTGGTAATCTCGGGGACGTGAGCCCGAAAAGGTGCCAAGGTGGCGCCCATTGAGTGAACACTGGCGCCCCCAGGTAGCAGGCTAGGTCTAGGGAAGCTGTCTTCTAAAACATCCAATGCCCTGATCTGACAGGCGCGTCAGTGGACCAAACCCAGTGCCCAGCTGAGGAGCGCCCCCTCGGGGGCGGGGCCAGGGCGGGGCCCCGAGTCCGGCGGGCAGGTGCAGGGGGCGGTGCCCGGCCCTGCCCCCGAGGGCAGTTCTTGGAGGCCAGGGGCGGGTCAGAGAAGTGGCCCGTGCGGGCGACGCCTTGGAACCCGCGGACGGCAATTGCAACCACAGGTGCTGCGCAAGGCAGGGTGTCCCAGCTCTAGGCATCAAAACTCCAACGCTGGGAGCTAAGGCTTCTGAGCTGCTCCCAACCCTGGACACCTAGGCCCCTGGGCGGCAGAACGGAGCCCTGGGATCGTCCGAAGCGCGTGCGCCTGAACCCCCCGGCTTAGATAGCGAAATTCCCAACCCTGCCGCAGAGCTGAATACCGACGTCCCCGTGCCCTCCCCAGACCAGGGCGCGGAGACCCCCGAGCAAGAGAGGGAAGTCCTTGGACCATCAGCGAGGCAGGACGCAGAGCGTCCTGGGCCGGACCGCAGCTGGGGGCTTTGAGAGTCCTGGGCAAGAAGCGACGACCCTGAACCGTCTGAAGCGCCAGGCACGGGGCTCCTGGAGCAGTGTCTCTCTCAAGGTCCGGAAACCTCTGAGTCGAACTCGGAAGCCCTCCAGTTGCGTTCGGAGACCCCACAACATCCCCTAGAGGAGCCACTCATGGAGACGCCCATCGAGCGCGAAATTCGCCGCAGCTGCGAACGCGAGGAAAGCTTGCGCCGGAGCCGGGGCCTGAGCCCAGGTCGCGCGGGCAGTGAACTCGTTGAACTGCGCGTGCGGCCGGTGCTCAGCCTGCCGGGCCCCAGTCCCGCGCTCCCGCGCGCTTTGGAGCGCGCTCGGGCGGGCGCGCAGATGCAGCGAGACATCGAGCGGGAGGCCTATCGGCAGGCGGCGCTAGCGCGCCCCGGAGTCCCGAAGCAGAGCGCCCGGCCGCCGCCGCAGCCCCTGCGCGAGCTCAAGCGCTTCTTCGAGGCTTCTAGCGGGTGCTCCTCCTCACCCGCGGCGGAGGGCAGCGCAGACACGCAGCGGCTGCCCGAACCTGGAGGCCGGCCTCATTCAGTCGTACAGGGCCGGTGTCCAGTGCTGGCTCGCGCCCCACCGCCCATCGCACCGTCGCTGCTGGAGCAAGAGGTGCGCGAAGTGAATGAGCGCGAGCGGGAACTACAGCGCCAGCGGCAGAGCCTCTACGGCACCGCCGAGTTCAAGGAGCCCGCGCCCAGTCTAACGGGTAAGCCACCGGCGTCCCAACGCTGGGGATTCCCAGGGCTCCAGCCGCTTTCACCGACTCCCCTACTCTAGTGGCCCTCAGGGTCCCCCTTCCTGGCTCCCAAACTCCCCGGACACCCCTCTCGACTCTCCTCTCTCTGCCCACCCTTTCTGGACTGACCGACCCTATGCTCCACCCCCACTCCCACCCCCACCCCCGTCGGACTCCCAGACACACCCCACTTAGCCTTGTGGTGGGGGAAGGGAGGAGGATCCCAGATGTCTTTGTCGGGTTCCCAGGGACCCTCCCTGGGTTCTGGCACACATGGA
>SJXQ01006270.1:110078-121684 GCA_006408695.1 Aepyceros melampus | reverse complement strand
GGGGGGGGGGGGGGGGGGAGGGGAAGTGTGCAATCCCAGCTGAGCGCCCCTTCCTCCGCAGTGAGCAGGGGCGACGGAAAGCTGGCGGTGATCTGGCCTCCTCGCAGAAAGGCTTCGGAGAACGGTCTGGAACAGGTGGGAACCCCTTTCCCCTCCTGCCCCTACCCCAACCCTCTGCGTGGGAGAAAACTGGGCTAGCGAAAGGGCTCCCCGGGAAGTCATCGGGCTAGGACCCCAAGTCCCGGGCGTGGCCCGCGAGTGAGAAGGAGGCGGTGGTCGTGGGGCCCATACTGCCCCATCCGGCGCCTGGGTGTCCCCATTCGCGGTGCGCGCGCCGCTAAGATTTGCCTTTGGTCTGGCCCCTCCCCCTGGCAGGAGGAGCCTTGAGGTTCCGGTCCTCTGGGGTCCCCCGAGGAAAGTAACATGCCCAGTAGACCTTCAGGCCCGGGCGCTCAGGAGTGCCCTCCGGATCCGCGGAAGGCCTGAAGAAGGGCCACAGGTCTGTGCCGGGGAAGCGCAATCGATCAGCATCCTTGAACCTGACTTTGTGAAACTGACCAGAATCTTCTATAAAACTGTTAGTCCCCATTGGGAAACACCGCCGTCACCACCCCGCCAGTAAAACTGCCCAGCCCTTCTCCGCCTAACTGCAAACGGCACTTAGCTTCTCCTGGCCTTGTCTGTTAGAGGATAGGGGTCCTCGGCTGTCCCTGCTTCCCAATAAAGCCCTTTCTTTCTGGACAGTGCAGGCTGTTTTCTTCTGGGTTCTCTTCTCCTGGGGTGGGGCAGGAGCGCGGCGAGACGAGGAAGGCCTGAGACACACGGGAGGCGCCAGCCGGAATGCAGAATGTCCTCTTGTCGCCGGGTTCCGTGGCCGCTGGTCTCCCCCGGCCCTGCCGGGGTCCTAGTGCCCCCTAGCGATGCGGGTGCGAACTGCGGCTTTGGGACAAACGAACTCATGCCCTCCCTTTATTGGTGCCAAACGACGTGCCCCGCGCACGGTGCTGGCTAGAAAGAAGTGATAAGAGGTTGTTCCCGCCCTGGGGATATAAACAATAGCTACCAAAACAAAAAAAAAAAAAGTGATGTTGGTAGTTCAAAATCCTTAGCAGGGCATGTAAGGCCATTTATAATCTGCCTAGCAATTGTAAACCTCACATGCTTACAGACCGACCCCAGTGTGTGTGTGTTAGCTGCTCAGTCGTTTCCGACTCTTTGAGATCCCATGAACTGTAGCTCGCCAGGCTCCTCAGTCCATGGAATTCTCCAGGTGAGAATACTCAGTCAGTTGCCTCCCAACCCAGGGATAGAACCCAGGTCTCCAAAATTGCACGCAGATTCTTTACCGTCTTAGCCACCAGGAAAGCCCTTACAGACCCCAGACAGATATTAAAAGAGAGAGAGGGTGTGCTGTAAAACAAAGACCTTGTTTCAACAGGAAGGAGGTAGGGGTTCCTCCATATCACCAGTGCTTTGAGTGAATGAGCTCAATGGTGTCAAGTCTCTGTTTTCCAAAAGCAGCTGGAGGGAATTCCCTGCAGTCCAGTGGTTAGGACTTCATGATTTCATTGCCAAAGGAAAGCCCTCGTTCAATCCCAGGTTTGGAACTAAGATCCCACAACCCCTGTGTTGCAGCCAAAAAATCTAAAACAAAACAAAACCAAAAACCCCCAAAGTAACTGGAAATAATCTTTAAAAGAGAAATCAACTGAATTTTAAATAATTGTGGCTATTTAAAAAACTTTAATTGGTGGGAGATAGGAGCAGACAGCAAACAATACCTGTTGCAATAGGGCTGATGGCTCAGTTGGCAAGCCCTTCTTAACTTCCCTTGGTCCCAAGACAAGGGGTCCGGTCCAAGGCCCCCCGATGGGGTTCAAGATAAGCTGTAAAGCTGCATCAGTGCAGTATATTCTGCAGTTTTAATGTATCAAATTCTTAGAGGTGTGCTGAGGCCCAGAAAAGACTGTTTTAGAATCATTGTTTAAACTGGATTTATGCCTGGGTCTAGCTCACACAGCATTGCACCCCAAAAGTAGCTCAGCCCAAGGACCCATCCCCAACCCCATCATCAGCACACTGACCACAAGCTTGACCGTGACTCTGGGAGGAATGGAGAGAAAGGCAAGAAAGAGCCAGCATTTATTGTTCAGTTGCTCAGTCATCTCTGACTCTTTGCAACCCCCTGGACTGCAGCACGCCAGGCTTCCCTGTCCTTCACCATCTCCTTGAGCTTGCTCAAACTCATGTCCATTGAGTTGGTGATGGCATCGAATCATCTTGTCCTCTGTTGTCCCCTTTTCCTGCCTTCAATCTTTCCCAGCATCGGGATCTTTTCTAATGAGTCAGCTCTTTGCATCAGGGGGCCTAAGGATTGGAGCATCAGTCCTTCCAATGAATATTCAGGATTGGTTTCCTTTGGTTTGGTCTTTCAGTTCGAGGAACTCTCATGCCTTCAACACTGCAGTTCAGAGCCAGCACTGCCAAGGTGGAAAATGGAAACACCAAGAACCTGTTCTTAATCCCCTGCAGAGGAGCTAAGAGCTAAAGATGTCGAGTGACAGAACTTAAGTGTAGACCTGGGTTCATGAACTTTCTTGCATATTAAAGTTACCTGAGGCATGCTTATGTCAAATAAATCAGATTCTGATAGAGGCTTTGGCATCAATAAAGTTCCTCAGGTGTTTATAACATGGAGCCAAGTTTGAGAGCCACGAGGTCGATGTAGGGTCGATATAGGTCGATACAGGCTCAAAGTGTGGTGTCTGGACGAGCAACATCAGCATCGCTTGGGATCTTGTAAGAAAAAAGTTCCAGCCCAGACTTACTGATCAAACTCTCCAGTGATTCTAAAGTTAGAGAATCACGGGTGTGGACAGTTCCTGAGCAACTACTGGTTGCTTAGTTGGTAAGTTGTGCCCGACTCTTTTACAGCTGTATGGACTATACATCCCACCAAGCTCATCTGTCCATGGGATTTTCCAAGGCAAGAATACTGGAGTGGGTTGCCATTTCCTTCTCCAGATCTTCCCCACTCAGGGATGGAAACCCCACCTCCTCATCTCCTGCATTGGCAGGCAGGTTCTCTATCACTGAGCCACCAGGGCTTCCCTCCTGACCAACAGGACCCAGGAAATCAAATCTGTTTCCTTCTCCCAGTACTGCCACCACCCACCAGAAATCTAGTTTTAAGTGTCCTGTGGATTTGTCTTAAGGGAAGATACATGTGGCTAGTCCAAATTGAGATGTGCTGTAAGTGCAAAATACACAGATTTCAAAAACCTAGTGCAAAAAAAGGGAGATACCTCAATTTCTTATATTATTTGTTGCAAAAATATTTTGGACATCTGGGGTTAAATAAAAATATCACTAAAAGTCTGACCTCTTTATTCTTTTAATATAGCTCTTAAAAATTTGCAATTACATAGGTGACTCGCATTTGTGGCTCAAATTTCTATTGGACTGGACTAAACAGTTTTCCAGTAGTCATGTTATGGATGTGAGAGTTGGACTATAAAGAAAGCTGAGCGCCGAAGAACTGATGCTTTTGAACAATGGTGTTAGAGAAGACTTTTGAGAGTCCTTGGACTGCAAGGAGATCCAACCAGTCCATCCTAAAGGAGATCAATCCTGGGTGTTCACTGGAAGGACTGATGTTGAAGCTGAAACTCCAATACTTTGGCCATATGATGTGAAGAGTTGACTCATTTGAAAAGACCCTGATGCTGGGAAAGATTGAGGGCAGGAAGAGAAGGGGATGACAGAGGATGAGATGGTTGGATGGCATCACCGACTCAATGGACATGAGTTTGGGTAGGCTACCTGAGTTGGTGATGGACCGGGAGGCCTGGGGTGCTGCAATTCATGGGGTTGCAAAGAGTCGGGCATGACTGAGCGACTGAACTGAACTGAGCCTAAACAGTGGTGGTGGTGAACTCAGAGGGGCCTTGTCTCAGGGAACTTCAGAACCCGTTTGGACTCAAACTCCTGGGTTGTGGACTAAAAAATCCTCGGTGCAGTCAGAAATTGTCACCAAAAGCCTCTACTCCCACTCCAAAAAGACAAGGGTTTTGGTTAATCATGATTCACTTCACGTTTCTATTTTTATAATTTGTAAACTGGGATAATCATAACACATGATAATACTATGTGTCAGGGACTATTAGGTAAGCAGGGCTCCAAGTCTCTCCTCCAACCCTGAAAATGCTAGAGGGAATCAAAAGGTGTCCGTTAGTTTAAGGGGAGAGGGGTGGGTAACTCGCAGCTGAGTGACAGCCGAATGAGGACACTCCTCCCCTGGCAAGTGACCAGTTGCTATCAGGTCCAGCCTCCACCACTTGGTCTCTGAAGCTCTAGGTAGGCGGGCTCACCTCTCAACCTGGTCTCCTTTCCAGTCCAAGGCTAGGGTGAAGTTTAGCGTTCCCAAGTTGGAGTGCCTCACCGCTCTCCTACCAGCCCGCGCCCCGGACACCTCAGGAAGGTACAGCGACCTGCCCAAACCATGACCCAAAAGCTGGAAAAGAAAGATTAGGAAACTGATCGGCGCTTAGGACTGATTGCAGGCCCTTTTCTGGGGCACGTCGGGAAATAGAGTCTTTTTTGGACAGGGAAATAATTTCCGGGTCAAAACATGAGAGTGGGCGTAGCCCTGCGTTCCTTCTCACAGTGGGCGTTGAATTTCCTCGCTACCCGAAACTTGCGGTTATCTGGGTTCCGGTTGTTGACAGGAGCAGCTACTTCCCTTTTTGCTTCGTACCAGCCCCTACGCATGCTCTGAGCTCCCGTCGGCCAGTCAGCGGACCACAGTTTTGTTTCCATAAGACTACATTACCCAGAAGGCCACAGCGACTGGGCGGGGCCTCCTCTCCCGGGGAGGGAGGGGAGCGGCGCACCGAGCGGACGCTGAGCCTGTGACCTCTTTCTTTATTTAACACAAAACTGGTGTGTTCACAAGCAGGGCTCCGCGGCCGGGCCGGATCCAGTGCGGACGGGCCAGCTCGGCCTGGCCCCTTGGAAGGCAGGCCGAGCCGCACTAGGATAACGAGTGAGCCCCTCCCCTACCCCCTCTTCTGGAGTTTGGAACTGTCAAGCTCCAGCTCCCACCGTCTCTCCAGGTTCAAGACTCCTGCGCGGCCCAAGCCGCGGGCCCGGCGGCGCTCGGGGGCCGAGCCATGCCTGCCTGGCCCGTGAGGATCTGCACCAGCAGGTCGGTGGCCAGCATGTGCGACGGCTCCTCGAAGCCAATGGTCAGCAGCTGCTGGTAGTCCCCAGGCGGCTGCGGGCACAAAATCCTGGGGGCCGGGGACAGGCCAGGACGTGAGCGTCTCCTGCTACTCGGGAGCCCCTCCCCTTGAGCGAAAGGCTGTGGCTGAAAGAGGCTTTGTTTCAGCTGGGGGTGGGAAAGTGGTTTCCTTGTTGATGAGAAACCTAGAGGGTAAGGCTCTGGGAGGCTGAGCAATTTTATCCCTGACCTGGCTGATGGCTCAGCGAGCTGTGTGTCCTTCGGCAGGTAACTTAACCTCTCTGAACACCTGTTTCCTTTGTAAAATGGGGCTAGTAGTGTAGACCTCAGTGGGTTGTTACATGAGTCTGCATAAACGCTTTTCAGGGCACAATAAAATTCATATTATCAATGGCAACAGTGTTCAGGGAGGCAGATGGTCTCTGGTTGGTGTCTGTCCCTCCCTCCAGACCCCACCCACCTTACCATTGCCCTGGCTCCTACCATGAATAAAGGTCATCCTCGGCTGGTCCTAGGGGCACCCATCGGCCGATGGACCACAGCTTCTGAATCTGGGGGCAGGAATTGGCCGGACTCTTGCCTGTGTCTTCCCATGTATCTCTATAGCATAGAAAGTAGCTGGGAGGGGAAGGGGTAGCAATTTAAAGTGAGCAGTGAGTAGTTTCTCAGTTCTTCTGTTTGAGGGCTCTAATTTTGGAGGTAAAGTGGAAACTCATCAAAAGTTGCCTTCAGGTTCTCAGGTAGGCATGTGACAATACTGAGGTCTTTTCTCCCTATCAGCCTACTTTTTTAAGATAAGTACTTCTATTTTGATGGAGGCATCTATGTATGTGTGTATATTTAAGGTGAGGATGACCTTGCAAAGGTTCTTGAATTCCTGCTTGGCTTTCCACTTTGGTGGCAGTTCAGTGGCCCAAACTGGCATTCTCCCATAGCGAGGGGGAGGACTTGGATTCTGATAAGGGGACTCACTAATCCACGTGGGAATCTTTCTCCCGGCTGCTGGGCTCTGGGGTGGTTTCCAGGTTCCAGCGCATCTTCTTATAGAGGTATCGGGGGAAGTGGCTGGCGGTGTAGGTGGCAGGGGCACAGTATCTGAAGATGGACACTTCGTGGGAAGGACTGATGGAGAACCTCCCGCAGAAGAAACAGGAGATGCTGGCAGGAGATTAAAGAGTAGAGAATGAGGCTGTGCCCTGGGGTCCTCCACCCCTGACCCCAAGCCAAATCTCTTATGCTTTTACCTTAGGGGGTCAGTCTCCTCCAAGTTCACGAACCCAAATGAGGCATACATTAGGACCAGCTGTTCCAGGCGAAGAGCAAGTTGTTGGGAGATCTCCAATAGCTGTATGGAAGATGGGGCATAACAAGATTAGTTGCCCTTCCAGGAGCATCCTCTCCATCCCCAGGCCTGAGGGATGCAGAAAGGGGCATCAGGGTCTAGGAAACCTGCTCCACACACACACCCCCTTTCGGATCAGCTCCTGCAGGGCTCCATAGACGGGGGGCATGCTCCGAGCAGCTGCCTCCAGGTACAGGAAGTAGGGCTCACACATCCGCAAGAAGGTGGGCATGGCCTTTGCCAACTGTTCCTTTTGCACTCGGTCCCTGCTGAAGGGAGAAGCGGGCCTTTGCCTGAGTCCTTGGCTCCCCCACCAATTTCTCCCATTCTACTTACCCCTCCCACCTGTATCCCTGGCCTGGATTCCCACTGCAAACAAACTCCTGCAGTGTCAGGCCTTTCTCAGAGGACCTTTCAGGACTACCATCATCAAAGACATGTGAAACACTTGTTAAAATGCAGACACCTGAGTCCCACGTCTGACTTTGACCTACTACTATTCCCTGGGTGAAGCTCAGAAATCTAGGATTTAAACAACCTCCCAGGGGATTCCAATGGACATTGATCTGTGAGCATCACAGTCCCCCTTCCCTCGGTCTGGGAATCATATTATCCTCTGAGGTCTCAAACTGGTAGCCAGCAGGCCAAATCTGGCCCAGATAGGTTTTGTTTAGCCTGCTCAAGGTTTGAAACTTAAGCCAACAGTTAAAAAGTGGGAGAAGAGTTCTAGCAGTTTGGCAGCCTCAAAAGCGCACATAGCAGTCCGCCCTCCCTAACCCCAAATTTCTACACAGCTGTCATAACTCTGAAATTGGGTTGCTAATCAGCTAGTGCCATTTACTTCGTCTAGCTCCCAATGCAAACCTAGTGTATTTTGCCCATTTTGTTAAACCCTCCGTCTCTATCCATGGTAGAATCTAGGACCCCGTCGAGCATCACCTGTAGAGCAAGTAGCTCTGGAAATCATCTGCCTTCTTAAGCAGGTAACAGAGCTGTTCGGTGATGGGACTGAACATGGTGTCCAACGGCAGGCGAGGAGGGGTGGGCCGGGGGCCTGGGGCCAGACGCTCCGGGGAAGGCGTAGAGTGGAGGCCTCGGGCAGCTGTCCCTGAACACCGTTCTCGGTCTCCGCCTCGGGTGGGTTCCCAGGTCCGCCAGGGGGAGGCGACCACGAGGGGTCTTTGCAGGGCTGTGCCCCAGATTCCAAGTCGTCCAGGGGCGGCGTTTCCCCAGAGCCCGCGGGGAGCGGCCCCACAAACCACTGTTCGGTTGCCATCGTGCGGCAAGAGGCGGGGACCACCGGAGCTCTTTAAGCCTCCGCTGCTCACATTGGCCGCGGGTTCGACCCCGCCCAGGGTACCTCGGATCTGCTTGGCCTGGGAGCGCGTCCCTCCTCCAGTTCACCCTAGCCTCGACCTCCCTGCCGGCGCCGCGTGGATGGAGTTCGCCTCATTTGAATTTCAACACGCCGGAGGGGCGCGCCGCTCCTGCCCGCGCTGCGCGGCAGCGGCGCCCCGCGCACACGCGCGCTCCCGGAACCTGACAGTGGGGTGCGCCTCCGGGGGAGGTGACCTGGGCTGCTGCTGGCGCGGCGGTGTCCTGGGGGCGCAGCCTGGGGCCAGCGCATCTAACTCTCGGAGGTGGTTTCCTAGGGAGGAGGGATCTTCACCGCGCGTCAAACCCGCGGGGTTGCAAGTATAGAAATCAAGGAAGGCCCCGCCCCGCTCGCTGACTCTGACCCCCAGGCCCTGGAATCTGTATTAACAACAAAAAAACCTAATGGAATTGAGAAACTGCATTAGAACTTACTAGGCTCTTGTGATGTAGTAGTTGTCACTATTACTAACAATAAAATCTTCACTTGGAAAAGATTTTCCCATCTCATGATCTCATCTGATGGCCCAGTCCCCCCTGTCCCTTTTATGAAAAAGACCTTGAGGATTGGGGACCCTACCATGGGCCCAGAACAGACTTCTGTCCCACCCTCCCCCCACCCCAAGTTGTAGGCTGGATTCTTTAACATGCATGCAAAGGTCAGATACAGAAGTCTGAAGCCAAATATATTAATTATACTTAAAAGACGCTGGGTAAAGAATGACAGGTGTCTACCCCACCCTGTGTGACACTGAGCCAGCATCTTTGCAGTGATGAGCCAGTTGCCAGGTCTATAAAGTGATTTTTTTTTTTTTAATGAGCTTTGCCTCATGGGGCTCTGTTGAGAACCCAGAGAATGCTCATAAAACCTAGAGTTAACTGCTAGTCACTTAACAAATATTTGAGCACCTACTGTGTGCCCAGGGACTATTCTGGGAGAGATGGCAGAAGAAACAAATAATCCTGTTCTCCTGCAAATAATCCTGTTCTCCTGCAACAGTTACTGTCAAAATTACAGCCAGCTCAGAGGCAGCACCACTCACTACCCAGTCTCCCTCCTCACACAGCTTTGTCCTAAACCCAAGACTCCCAGGGGGCCAGGGTGGCTCTTCTCCCCGGACTACTTTCATGAAATGGACTCCATTGCATTTTCTTCTTCTTTTTTTAAAATTTTATTTAAAAAACCTTCGGTGCAATATTAAAAAGCAATACAGCCAGCTGGAGCGACAACGAACAGAAAGAAAAGGGGAGGACGGATAGGGAAGATCCAGGGACTCCTTTCCCAGCTGCTCCCAGGGGCTGGAGGCCAGGGCCAGACTGGGGAGGGCCCTGGGTGGTGGGGGAGAGAGGAAAGGCCACCCACCAAAATGAACAGGCAGAATAAAACACTGATATAGGAAATATCTGGCTGAACTGAAGAGAATCTAGGGAAGATGGGAAGCCCCCATTTTCTTCCCCCAAAATGTCCTAGACTGGGTTGAGGGTGGGGAAGGGTTGGCCTTCTGGGGTGAAAGGAATAGGCCCTGTTCCACCCCATACTCCTTTGTCAGGAAGTACAGGATGTGCCGGGGGGGCCAGAGGCGTGTATACTGGGGGAGAGGTGAGTAGGAATGCCCCCGCAGTAGAATCTGTTACGAGGGCTGAGGGTGTTCCCGGTTCAGCTCCCAGACTCTTGGGGTTCTTGGGTAAGATGGAGGCTGGAGTGGGGCGGGGCAGGGGCGTGAGGCTGGGTGCTCAGCCTAGAAAGCCGTCAGGTCGTCGTCCTCAAAGTGGCCTTGTTGCAGCACCTTGATGTGATGCTCGTAGATTTTCAGGGCTGGGCCGAGGCGGATGGACAGGCCTGTCAGCACGTCTGTGCGTTGCATGAGCAGCAAAGACTTGCCATCGATTTCCTGGGTGGGACAGAGGAGAAAGGGAGAGAGAGCAGGGTCAGGATACATCCCCACTGAGACCCTGAAACCCTGGGGCTAAGTTGAGGGGGCGGAACCCACCTGTTCTTGGAAAGCTGTGGCCTGCTCCGGGAAGCCAGCCTCGGTGAAGTACTCTACCACGTCTGTCACCGTCCACTCCACGGGATCAGCCGGCTTCTCCTTGCGCCCCGAACTGCGTTGGAACAGAGGAAACCAGAGAACAGTGACGCTCCTGTGGTTCTGTCACACATACCTGGGCAGCACCCCCACCCCCGACCCCGCGTCTCAAACACTGCAACTTACGGACAGCCAAAGGGGGTCCCATCAGCCCCAGGTAGGGCTGGTTTTCCTGGGGGCAAAGGCACGGGGGATGGGGAGTCTGGCCCAGTGGCAGCAGAGGCTGGGAAAGAAAAAACAGATGCCTGTGGTTTTGTCTTGGGGCTCGGTTCGTTCCCACCAGCCACCCTCCCCCACCCAGAGGGATCCTTACCTGATCCCCCTTCCTTATTCATGGCGGCCATCGAGAACACTTGACGGGTGCCACTGCCTGCCGCTGGCCCGCGTCCTTCATCCTGGCCCTGGTGGGATCCACAGGGCGTCCACTCCTTGACCCTCTCCTTGGCACTCTGAGGGCCGCGCTCGCCATTAAGCTGGTGGTGTTGGGCACCTGCAGGACGGTCTCCTTCGGGCACCTCGGAGCCCTCAGACACTTCATCTTCATCATCCTCATCTTCGTCTTCTTCATCCTCCTCTTCCTTCTCAAGCACTCGCTCTTCTCCACCCCTCTGTGGGGGATGGGGAGTCTGGCCCAGTGGCAGCAGAGGCTGGGAAAGAAAAAACAGATGCCTGTGGTTTTGTCTTGGGGCTCGGTTCGTTCCCACCAGCCACCCTCCCCCACCCAGAGGGATCCTTACCTGATCCCCCTTCCTTATTCATGGCGGCCATCGAGAACACTTGACGGGTGCCACTGCCTGCCGCTGGCCCGCGTCCTTCATCCTGGCCCTGGTGGGATCCACAGGGCGTCCACTCCTTGACCCTCTCCTTGGCACTCTGAGGGCCGCGCTCGCCATTAAGCTGGTGGTGTTGGGCACCTGCAGGACGGTCTCCTTCGGGCACCTCGGAGCCCTCAGACACTTCATCTTCATCATCCTCATCTTCGTCTTCTTCATCCTCCTCTTCCTTCTCAAGCACTCGCTCTTCTCCACCCCTCTGGTGCAAGAAAAGGAGGCCCGTAAGGGCAGTAGCTGTTCTAGCCCTGGGCCCGACCCGGGGGTCCAGGACCAACCGGACTGCCTCACCACCACCTTTAATACCAACACGGACTAACTTTTACACATCCACTCCGTGCCAGGCTCTGTGTTAATAAAGCTCTCAGTAGCCAAATCTCACTAAACTCGCTCAACAACCCCAAGAGGTCGCTACTGTTATTAAGTCGCGTTTTACAGCGGAGGAAACTGAGGCTGGCGAAGATCAAGTCACTTGCCAAGGTCACCACCCCCCGAGCCCGCAAGGAAGAAGCGCAAAGCCCCGGCCGCCTGCGGCCCGCTTCCTCCTGGGACTCTCGCCCGCCACCAACTTCGCCAGCACCTGCCCACCGCACGGCGCCCCCCTCGGCGGCGCGCTCACCTTGCTCCGCGACGCGCGGGCGCTGGCGGCCGGGGGCGCCCGCCCGGGCCTGTCCCCGCGGGGCAGCGCGAGCGCTCCGAGACGAGTGCGCTCCAGGCGGCCCCGAGCCGCC
>SJXQ01006270.1:4131-94904 GCA_006408695.1 Aepyceros melampus | reverse complement strand
TGGGGGGTGGGAGGGGGTGGGGTGTTGTCAGAGGGCCAAAGGAAAAAGAAAAGCCTGAACAGGGATGGAGAGACATTGTATTAGGAAGATGTGGCCCAGAGTAGGCTAGGAGTATTTGAGAAGTAGTACAGGATTCACAGAGAGAGGTCAAGAGCGAAGAGCAAAGAAAGCCTGGGCATAAAGGAGTTCTAACCACTTGCCATTGCGGCAGAAGTTACCGAGGTCCCGTGGAGTGCTAAAATTGAGAGTTCCATTTTGTGGCATTTGGGACCTGTTATCAAGTCTGTATTGTGGCCAGACAGTGTCAGAATAGTAAATTAGTCTTTTTAGTCTATATCTCCCCTTGGAAGCCCAAAGCTTTTGGTTTTGGAGAAGGCATCCTAGAGTAGATTTTAAGGGCTGGGATTGAGAATTTCCCATTGCGGCTGAAAAGGAAGGTTAGACAAAGGCGAAGGAAAGTGAGGAGAAAGTGAGGAGGAAGGTCTGAGAGAAAATGTGTCCCCATTATCAGAACTTTTTCAGACAGTAAGAATAGTCTGCTTTGAAATGATTATCCCCTATTTCAAAGTCAGATGGGGCACAAGGCCAGGGTTCCGAGAGCCTTGGGGATCCTCCCACCTAGCGCTAGGATTTGGAAATGAGATGAGAGAAAGGATCCAAGAGAATGGGATTTCATGCTCCCTTGTAACCAATGGATGAAATGTGGGCTGGTGTGTGGATGTCAGTCCAGCAAGGCAAGTGGAGAGTTCCGACCCGAACTTGTCTCAGTTTCTCAGCAAGGTCCAAGGGAGGGGATCACCTTTAGTGGGCTTGTGGGAGAAGCCCACCCAGTGCGGTGGATATCTGGGTTTGTGCAGTTCAGTTCACTTCAGTCGCTCAGTTGTGTACGACTCTTTGTGACCCCGTGAATCACAGCATGCCAGGCCTCCCTGCCGATCACCATCTCCCGGAGTTCACCCAGACCCACGCCCATGGAGTGAGTGACGCCATCCAGCCATCTCATCCTCTGTCATCCCCTTCTCCTCCTGCCCCCAATCCCTCCCAGCATCAGAGTCTTTTCCAATGAGTCAACTCTTCACATGAGGTGGCCAGATTACTGGAGCTTCAGCTTCAGCATCATTCCTTCCAAAGAAATCCCAGGGCTGATCTCCTTCAGAATGGACTGGATGGATCTCCTTGCAGTCCAAGGGACTCTCAGGAGTCTTCTCCATCACCACATTTTAAAAGAATCAATTCTTCAGTGCTCAGCCGTCTTCACAGTCCGACCCTCACATCCATTCATGGCCACAGGAAAAACCATAACCTTGACTAGATGGACCTTAGTTGGCAAAGTAATGTCTCTGCTTTTGAATATACTGTCTATGTTGGTCATAACTTTTCTTCCAAGGAGTAAGCATCTTTTAATTTCATGGCTACAGTCACCATCTGCAGTGATTTTGGAGCCCCAAAAAATAAAGTTTGACACTGTTTCTACTGTTTCTCCATCTATTTCCCATGAAGTGACAGGACCAGATGCCATGATCTTTGTTTTCTGAATGTTGAGCTTTAAGCCAATGTTTTCACTCTGCACTTTCACTTTCATCAAGAGGCTTTTTAGCTACTCTTCACTTTCTGCCATAAGGGTGGTGTCATCTGCATATCTGAGATTATTGATATTTCTCCCAGCAGTCTTGATTCCAGCTTGTGTTTCTTCCAGTCCAGCGTTTCTCATGATGTACTTGGCATATAAGTTAAATAAGCAGGGTGACAATATACAGCCTTGGCGTACTCCTTTTCCTATTTGGAACCAGTCTGTTGTTCCATGTCCAGTTCTAACTATTGCTTCCTGACCTGCATACAGGTTTCTCAAGAAGCAGGTTAAGTGGTCTGGTATTCCCATCTCTCTCAGAATTTTCCACAGTTTATTGTGATCCACACAGTCAAAGGCTTTGGCATAGTCAATAAAGCAGAAATAGATGTTTTTCTGGAACTCTCTTGCTTTTTCCATGATCCAGCGGATGTTGGCAATTTGATCTCTGGTTCCTCTGCCTTTTCTAAAACCAGCTTGAACATCAGGGAGTTCACGGTTCACGTATTGCTGAAGTCTGGCTTGGAGAATTTTGAGCATTACTTTACTAGCATGTGAGATGAGTGCAATTGTGCGGTAGTTTGAGCATTCTTTGGCATTGCCTTTCTTTGGAATTGGAATGAAAACTGACCTTTTCCAGTCCTGTGGCCACTGCTGAGTTTTCCAGATTTGCTGGCATATTGAGTGCAGCACTTTCACAGCATCATCCTTCAGGATTTGAAATAGCTCAACTGGAATTCCATCACCTCCACTAGCTTTGTTCGTAGTGATGCTTTCTAAGGCCACTTGACTTCACATTCCAAGATATCTGGCTCTGGATTGGTGATTACATCATCATGATTATCTGGGTCATGAAGATCTTTTTTGTACAGTTCTTCCGTGTATTCCTGCCACCTCTTTTTAATATCTTCTGCTTCTGTTAGGTCCAGACCATTTCTGTCCTTTATCAAGCCCATCTTTGCATGAAATGTTCCCTTGGTACCTCTAATTTTCTTGAAGAGATCTCTAGTCTTTCCCATTCTGTTCTTTTCCTCTATTTCTTTGCATTGATCGCTGAAGAAGACTTTCTTATCTCTTCTTGCTATTCTTTGGAACTCTGCATTCAGATGCTTATATCTTTCCTTTTCTCCTTTGCTTTTCGCCTCTCTTCTTTTCACAGCTATTTGTGAGGCCTCCCCAGACAGCCATTTTGCTTTTTTTGCATTTCTTTTCCATGGGGATAGTCTTGATCCCTGTCTCCTGTACAATGTCACAAACCTCATTCCATAGTTCATCAGGCACTCTATCCGATCTAGGCCCTTAAATCTATTTCTCACTTCCACTGTATAGTCATAAGGGATTTGATTTAAGTCATATCTGAATGGTCTAGCGGTTTTCCCTACTTGTTTCAATTTAAGTCTGAATTTGGTAATAAGGAGTTCATGATCTGAGCCACAGTCAGCTCCCAGTCTTATTTTTGTTGACTGTATAGAGCTTCTCCATCTTTGGCTGCAAAGGATATAATCAATCTGATTTCGGTGTTGACCATCTGGTGATGTCCATGTGTAGAGTCTTCTCTTGTGTTGTTGGAAGAGGATGTTTGCTATGACCAGTGCATTCTCTTGGCAAAACTGTATTAGCCTTTGCCCTGCTTCAAGGTGAGTGAAGATAAAAGAGAGAGAGCCAGGAAGTCAGACAAGAAAAGGGGGTTTTATTAGAGGGAAGAGAGAGGGTGACTAGTCCTTAAGGAGAACCAGCATTCTCCCTTTCTGACTGAGTCCTTCTTATACCTCAGTTCAATTCAGTTCAGTTCAGTCACTCAGTCGTGTCCGACTCTTATACCTCACCAACGAAAAATTCTCTGAAGGGATGGTCACACAGCTGGAGGTCTGGAATCTGGTGGTCTCACAGCTTTGAGAGGATAAGTGCCAGTGAGATAACAGGATGCCATTTGGGCAGTTTGGTCAGTCTCATGGATCACTGTGACTTTATTCCTCGTTTCCAAGGTCGACATAGGGAGCCATCTTATCAATGAGACCCCATGTGGACCTCATCAGTTCCTATTTCTCCAAATCTTCTCCAGGATTTATTATCTGTAGAATTTTTGTTTGTTTGTTTTGTTTTCCTTTCGTGGTTCAATGATTTCCTTTTGTACTATGCTTCTGTTACTTTTGGTTTATGTGAATCTATTTTATGTTTTTCATCAGTGAAATTAGCTTGATCTTTTAGATGAGAGTGGTTCTTCTGCTTCTCATTTTACTTGTATTTTTCTTGCTCCATGAGTTTAGGAGAAACAGTTATTTACTATGGCCTTGGAGGGCTATATTTGTTAGGATCATCCATGTGTATGACTTCCCTGGTGGCTCAGACAGTAAAGAGTCTGCCTACAGTGCGGGAGACCTGGGTCTGATCCCTGGGTTGGGAAGATCCTCTGGAGAAGGAAATGGCAACCCACTTCAGTACTCTTGCCTGGAAAAATCCCATGGACAGAGGAGCATGGTAGGCTCCTACAGTCCATGAGGTTGCAAAAAGCCGGATATGACTGAGCGATTTCACTCACTCACTCACTCCATGTGTATAATGAGTGGGTTTAATAGCTTTTGGTGTGAGGGCTGTTTTTTACTATGTATTCTTGATCCTCTTTTCTCAGTATATGCTGGCCATTGTCCTTTTGATAGGAGGTGCCACTCATGTTGTGGTGACAAAATCCTGCACTGGATATGGAGCAGGGCCTCCTCTTTTGTTCGGTGGTTGTCACTTTCCTGTCAGAGGCAGAGGCTTGTTCCTAATCATTGGAGTAGAATCTCTCATATTTGTTTCTGAGCTACTAGGTTGGCAAGATAGGAGTGGCCCCACTGGGAGAGGAACCAGAGTATTCCTCCACCAAAGCTGTTCACTGGTGAGTGTGCTCTGTTGTGTAACCTCTCATGTGTTGTGTGGTCTCACAAAGCACACTATTGTTGGCACTGCCCTTGACCCTACCTCAACTGTGAGAATGTCAGCAATTGGCCCTAGTGTCCCTCAGGCATTATTTTCACAAAGTCACAAATGTAGATCCATTGAAGACAGGTCCCAGGACCTCAGTAGTGGGTTATCTGGACCCTCTGTGGGAGTTATGGAGGCATCGCAGACACTGACCCAGTGGTCCACCCCAGCTCCTCCATGCATGTGCCTACAAAGCCCATAGGTTCTCAGGCCAGACCTGCCCCAGTTGTCAGAGCACCCATTGTCTGTTTGTATGTCCTACAGGTGCTGAATTTGTAAAGGCAGTGGGAAGGTATAAATTTGCAGCTCATGCAGCAGTGACAAGAGATTTTAGCCCTGCTTTCTAAGCTGTGTGGTCCTTGGGGTTCAGCTGTGGATTCGATCTTACCTCTGTGCATTGGCAATTCACTGAGCTCTGCTCCCAGAGCCTCTGAGGCAGTAGTTGGCTCAGAAGCTCACTCAGGCAGTGGCTAGTGCATATGAACCCACTCATGTGAGAGTTGACTGAGGCAGTGCCTGGGTCATGGGAATTCATCTAAGTGACTGCTGGGATATGCTTTCCTAAAGCCTGCAGGACTGGGGCCTGATACATGGAGAAAAAGATTGAAAACAAAACCCTGCCCCTCCTCGCATGTACCATTTAATAATGATGGTTTGCTTCTTTGTGAACCTGGGCTTCTTCTAGGAACACTCCTGGTTTCAGCCTTACCATATTCCAGTCCCTTCAGGCTATCTCCATGCAGCCAACATCTGTCTTCTCCCAGGCCTGTCCTCTAAACCCGGAGCTTCAGTTTCAGCTCCTAGCCCCTGCCCATATCAGTGGACCTATGTCTCAGACTGGCACATGCAGGGTGGTGGTACTGTCCATCTGTGTAAATCTCTCTTTATTCTACTGCCACAAACCAGTCATTGTGCTTTTCTCTGAGCCTCTGAAGCTCCCTTTTGGTTTTGCCTGATCTTACCAGTAGACTTCCCAGGGTGAGGAAACATTTCCTCTTCTTCAGCTCCTTTCAGGGGTGTAGGCCTTGTTCTGCTTTCTCTCTCTGTTTTTACCCCTTGGGTCCAATGAAGATCTTTTTGTCTGTTCAAATTTTTGAGGTTTCCATTAGTTACACTCAGTATGTGTTCTGTGAGAATTTTTCCATTTGTAGATATATTTATGATGCCCTGGTGTTAGTGATGTATTTATGACAAGATCCATGTCCTGCTCGACCATTATTGTATCTCAGAAACAATCTGCTGAGTCATATTTGGCTCTACCACCAAACTAATTTATTTTATTTTTCCATTCCATGCACCAGAATTCCATTTTTTTTTTACATCCTGTCAAGATTTTTTTTCTTTCTTTTTTTTTGATATAGACATTTTAATGGATAGGCCGTGTGAAATGGCATCTCATTGTGGTTGTGACTTGTGGTTTTGTGGTTTTATCTAGTGGTTAGTGACACTGAACAAATTTTCATAAGTTTATTGACCATTGGTATATCTTCTTTAAAGAACTGTCAAGTCCTTTGCTCATTGTTAAATTGAATGATTTATTTTGTTGCTGTTGTTGAGTTGTAGCAGTCCTTAAACATATGGTTACTAAAGAGGAAAGGGAGCTAGGGGATAAATTAAGAGGCTGGGATTAACATATATGCACACTATTATGCATAAAGTAGTTTCTGTTTTTAAAGAGAAGCTTTCCATTATTTATTTCAGTGTATGCACCTTCCTGGGGTCAATTTCTTCACTCTTAAAGAAGAGTCTTTAAAATGCTGAGCTTGCCTGTGAATTTAAGCAGAAAACTAAATTCTGGAAGACTAGAGCAGCTCTCCAGGCAAGTTCAGTTCTTTAAGCAGTTACATTGGAAATGGAGAAAAACAAATCCCCAAATCATGATATTTACATTGAGTCTTTTCAACTTGGCATTGAGCTCTGGCATTTCAACACTGGCATTGTCTCTCAGAGAAATCATACATGTGAGGAACTGTGAAGAATCAATGAGTGAATTTGAGATTTTTTGTGCTTGGAACAAAATATTCATGACTTACACAACTCCACTATGTCTTAACACTCCAAAGCCTACGTATCATTGAAATTGAATATATCAGTAATATATGACAGCCATTAGGAGATTAAAAGTATTACAGGGATAAATGATCTCATAGCTTTTATTCCCTCCTCTCCTCCTCCTTTGGTGTTGGCATGAATAAAATAATTGTCTAAAAGATTGTCTACAATATTCTTGTTTGATTCCTTGAAATGCTATTTTATTAAATTATTAAGAATCAAAGAGATACTAGAAATAACGACATCTAGTCAGTCTTCAAGATTTGGAAGTTTGCCAAACAGCCCTCTTAATCACTATTGGCTTTGCTGGACTTGTTATATAATCTTTAATTTTATTTGTGTTCTAAAATGTATTGAAAGAGATTGTGGGATCATCTGTTACTTAATATATTCTAATGAAATTGGTAAACAAAAGTTGAGGGGCTCTTCCAACTGCCTACAAGTCTAGATAAGTTCTAAGAATCTTTGATTCACTTTTTCTTTCTCTTACATCATGGGCCTTGGATGCTCACTATCCAAAATGATGACACTAATCATAGACAACTCAGTGCTCTAAGCATGAAAGGGAATGGCCTAATTGGAAAAGCAGTGCTCAGAGGTTCATTAAATCAGGCTCTGGGATTCTGGCAGAAAAGTTTTAATGAGTTTGACTAAGTTTAGTCCCCACAGTGCCTTATTAAATAGCTTCCCAATTAGCAAGATTTAAAACTTTATCATTGCCCTTGGGAACCTAGGGTCAATTAGATCCCTAATCTAGTAAAGCAATCAAGGGAAATTCTCAGGTATCAGTAAATATCTGATATTAAAAAATTTAAAGAAAACAAAGTTGTCTGGTTGCCATGGTAACACCTGGCAGAGGAATATATTTCATAGCAGTAAAATGTCCTCTTTCTGAACTGCACATCAAAACCAGATAACTAGAGTCAATCCAGGTTTGGTATAAAATAATTGCCAGTTATATGATAAACTTTTAATAATAAAACACTGTCTTCTCTTGTCCTACTACAAAGCAATAAATCCAAAATATGTTAATTCAAGCTCACAAATGAAAAAAATTTAATTAGTCTCTCAATATTAAATAAAATCACAAAATTTCATTTAAAATATAATCATATATTATACAGAGTGAAGTAAGCCAGAAAGAAAAATACCAATACAGTATACTAATGCATATATATGGAATTTAGAAAGATGGTAATGATAACCCTGTATGCGAGACAGCAAAAGAGGCACAGATGTATAGAACAGTCTTATGGACTCTGTGGGAGAGGGAGAGGGTGGGATGATTTGGAGGAATGTCATGAAACATGTATAATATCATATAAGAAATGAATCACCAGTCCAGGTTCGATACAGGATCCTTGGGGCTCATGCACTGGGATGACCTGGAGGGATGGTACGGGGAGGGAGGTGGGAGGGGGTTCAGGATGGGGAACATATGTACGCCTGTGGTAGATTCATGTTGATGTGTGGCAGAACCAACACAGTATTGTAAAGTAATTAGCCTCCAATTAAAATAAATAAATTTAAATTAAAAAAAAAACTCATGTTTGGAATAAAATTTGCAATCATAGAAAAACACAAGCTAGTTTTTACATAATAAAGCAATCATGTATTTTTAAAATATAATCATATATTATTCATTGTAATTAATTTGATGTATATATGAAGAAATATAAAAATTTGCCTCTCATAGAAAAACCGAAGAAATATATACCATCTTACTTTATAATGGTCTATTGTATATCCATGAAGAAGTATTTCTCTTGAATAATCTTAAGACTACCAGAAATCATACTAGATAATTATCCTCAAGTTTATAGCATAAATATCCATAGACACAAGGTATATGTTTCAGATTGAATACTTTACTAAAAAAGTGCTCAGGGCTGGTGCACTGGAATGACCCTGAGGGATGGGATGGGGAGGGAGGTAGAAAGGACATTCAAGATGGGAAACACATGTACACCCATGGCTGATTAATGTCAATGTATGGCAAAAACCACTACAATACCATAAATTAATTAGTCTCCAATTAAAATAAATTAATTAAAAATATTTCAAATATGGAGATAATAATAGAGATAGAATAACACATGTTTAGAAACTAGTACCTAGGTTAATCTTTAAAATGCAGTATTTGTCTCTGATGATGTTTTAAAAGAAATGCAAAATTTACATAAAAATTAGGCTTTCTTAATCCTATCCTTTTTTTCCCACCTTGCTATAGCAATCATCAGTATAATAATATTAGTATTAGTGTCTTTATGTGGTGAATACTATGGATTTGCTTATTAGAACTTCATTTCTCCATTCTTGCATTTGAAAAGAACATATGATTCCCAAGACTTTCTTGCTTCATTGGTTCTCTGCAGAAGTTAGCTGTTTGGTCAATGTGATGTTTGCTCCAGTGTATCTGAGATGTGGCTGTGGAAGAGAAGTCACTTCTGTCTCCATTCAACAGTTATACTAAAAATCAGTATCTTGGAAGTGGGAGAAGTGACATTCCCTTCAGCGGTTTTTTAGCATCATTTCTTTCTCTTAACCATGGAGAATGTTCCAGTGGTGGATCACTTCTGAAGCATGCCAAAGCAGAGGTTGTGGGGAGGGGATAATTCTTAGATGTCCAACACCAAAGTCCTTAAAAGTTTTTACTGAAAAACTTTTCATTTTATTTCTTGCACTAACAATTATGAGATTAAATGTTCTTGTGCTGCCTAAAAATATGAATTTTATTTTATCAGATTATAGTGAATCTTCAAAATGACAAAATTCAGTTCAGTTCAATTCAGTCACTCAGTTGTGTCTGACTCTTTGCGACCACGTGGATTGCAGCATGCCAGGCTTCCTTGTCTATCACCAGCTCTGGAAGCTGGCTCAAACTCATGTCCATCAAGTCAATGATGCCATCCAAGCATCTCATCTCTGTCGTCCCCTTCTCCTCCCACCTTCAATCTCTCTCACCATCAGGGTGTTTTCCAATGAGTCACTTCTTCACATCAGGTGACCGAAGTATTGGAGTTTCAGCTTCAGCATCAGCCCTTTCAATGGATATTCAGGACTGATTTCTTTTAGAATTGATTGGTTTGATCTCCCTGCAGTCCAAGGGACTCTCAAGAGTCTTCTCCAACACCACAGTTCAAAAGCATCAATTCTTCGGAGCTCAGCTTTCTTTATTATCCAACTTTCACATCCATAAATGACTACTGGAAAAAACCATAGCTATGACTAAACGGACCTTTGCTGGTAATGTCTCTGCTTTTTAATATGCTATCTAGGTTGGTCATAGCTTTTCTTCCAAGGAGCAAGCGTCATTTAGTTTCATGGCTGCAGTCACATCTGCAGTATTTTGGAGCCCAGAAAAATAAAGTCTCTCACTGTTTCCATTGTTTCTCATCTATTTGCTATGAAGTGATGGGACCAGATGCCATGATCTTAGTTTTCAAATGTTGAGTTTTAAGCCAGCTTTTTCACCCTCCTCTTTCACTTTCACCAAGAGGCTCTTCAGTGCCTCTTCCCTTTCTGCTATAAGGGTGGTGTCATCTGCATATCTGAGGTTATTGATATTTCTCCCAGCAATCTTGATTCCAGCTTGTGCTTCATCCAGCCTGGCATTTCTCATCATGTACTCTAAATATAAGTTAAATAAGCAAGGTGACAATATACAGCCTTGTCATACTGCTTTTCCTATTTGGAACCAGTCTGTTGTTTCATGTCCAGTTCTAACTGTTGCTTCCTGACCTGCATACAGATCTCTCAGGAGGCAGGTCAGGTGGTCTGGTATTCCCAACTCTCAGATTTTCCATAGTTTATTGTGATCCATACAGTCAAAGGCTTTGGCATAGTCAATAAAGCAGAAATAGATGTTTTTCTGGAACTCTCTTGCTTTTTTGATGATCCAGCAGACGTTGGCAGTTTGCTCTCTGGTTCTTTTGCCTTTTCTAAAACCAGCTTGAACATCTGGAAGTTCACAGGTTAGAGTAGTATAGAATTTTGTATTATCAATAAGGTTTCTATAAAAATGAAACTAAAATCAAAGCAATCACAAAATCTGAATAATTCATGCAAACAAGATAAAGTTAGCCTATATCCTGGTAGCACATGTGGGGAAAAATCTGTCTCAGTAACAAAAATGATATAAAAATTTGAATACTCCTATTAAATATAGCCTGGACATGTCTGCCATACAGCTTTTAAGTCCTGTTGAGTGATATAATATCAAAAGAGGATTGGGTAACAAATGTGTAAACTATACACTTCCTCTGAAGTTTCTTAGTTCCATCATTAGATCATGTTGAATTTACAGAAATTCACACTTACTTGTATCATATTGTCTCCACTCTCTAAACCTCAAAGTTCCCTTCATAGCATGTGCTGAAATTGCTTTCACTGAGCTTGCCCTGTCACAGACAATCTGGCAAGAAACAGCCATATCAAACATTTATAGCATTTTAATATTAATATAGATAGAAGATATCAAATATTGCCTTACCTACTACCACCTATATAAGAATCATGTGGATATTTACACAAGAATGTTCTGTAAAAATAAACAAATGCTGTTTCTTATATGAGGAAACTAGACCTTGGTTCTAGGATATTAATGGATAGAGGAGCTTCATGGGCTACAGTTTATAGGGTCACAAAGAGTCAGACACTACTGAAGCAACTGAGCAAGCACACACACATGAGAGAGAGTCACAGGATGTGTGATCAACTGATGAATATCCTTGTGATCAGATGGTGGTGAAGAGTAAGACACAACTTAATGACTAAACAACAAAGCACAGCATTTTGAGCAGCATCTCCCTTGGCAGAAAAATATAGCAAAGGCATTTCTGGAATAAATTTCAAATTTATACATCTTTTTTTTTTCAGAATACTTATTGTTTTCTCAATAATATTAATATAATGAGGTACATAATTTTAAACTCTGCTTCAATTTTTGCCTGCAGTTAACTTTTTTGCCTTAGTTGTAAATTTATCATTTGTCTCAATCAGTTCAGTTCAGTTCAGTCGCTCAGTCGTGTCCGACTCTTTGCGACCCCATGAATAGCAGCATGCCAGGCCTCCCTGTCTATCACCAACTCCGAGTTCACTCACACCCATTGAGTCAGTGATGCCATCCAACCATCTCATCCTCTGTCGTCCCCTTCTCCTCCTGCCCCCAATCCCTCCCAGCATCAAAGTCTTTTTCAATAAATCAACTCTTCGCATGAGGTGGCCAAAGTACTGGAGTTTCAGCTTTAGCATCATTCCTTCCAAAGAAATCCCAGGGTTGATCTCCTTCAGAATGGACTGGGTGGATCTCCTTGCAGTCCAAGGGACTCTCAAGAGTCTTATCCAACACCACACTTCAAAAGCATCAATTCTTCGGTGCTCAGCCTTCTCACAGTCCAACTCTCACATCCATACATGACCACAGGAAAAACCATAGCCTTGACTAGACAGACCTTAGCCAGCAAAGTAATGTCTCTGCTTTTGAATATGCTATCTAGGTTGGTCATAACTTTTCTTCCAAGGAGTAAGCATCTTTTAATTTCATGGCTGCAGTCACCATCTGCATAGTAGTGGTGAAAGTGGGCACGTTTGTCTTGTTAACTCTCACATCCATACATGACCACAGGAAAAACCATAGCCTTGACTAGACAGACCTTAGCCAGCAAAGTAATGTCTCTGCTTTTGAATATGCTATCTAGGTTGGTCATAACTTTTCTTCCAAGGAGTAAGCATCTTTTAATTTCATGGCTATAATCACAATATATTTTATCTAAAGCTCACTGCTTTGCTTGAAATAAACTTTTCACTTTGTCATAATATTCTACCATATTCATAGCATATTCTTTTATAATTTTGTAGCGGCTTTCTATGTCTCATCATTTCTCAAAGAAAAGTCATGGATTTCATGACACTGTAATGACACATAGGTGTCCACATGGAAATCATGAATTAAAGAATACAGAAGAGTGAAGTGACATGAGCAAGACTGATCATAACAACCCTTATCTATCAGTAAAATATAACCCAAATATACATCAATAATGGGCTTATTAATTATAACTACCAGTAATAATAATGAATCTGAAGAAGAGAATGTTGAATGAGAAAAATACACCACAAAGGAACATTTTAATGAATCCTGTTATATTAAGTTTAAGCATAGATGATATGTTTTTTAAGATAAATAAATAAAAGAATTTTATATCTATATAAATAATTTAAAAAAATGAATTATAGTAATATTGAGATAACAGTTATCACTGGTATGAGTCAGGAGAATTACATGATCAGAGAGTGTAATATTGCGTCTCAAAAACACTAGTAATATTGTTTAAAGCATATTACAAAAAAAAAAACACTATGAATATTTGTTATCAGTACACTTTCATGTTCATTTGAAGTTACACTAAACAATCATACAACATGCAAAAGTCTTACAAAAAACACATGTCATCTTATAAATACCTGTTGCTGAGCTGTGCTTATTAAAATTGAATGTGGCCTATACTATCATTCAAATTCAAAACCACCATTCAAATTCAAAACTCAATTACATCATTATTCTCACTTGCCACCTTTTTCCTACTCACATCTCTCCACTACCAATTTCTTTCTTACTTGGGAGACACCATTACTATATGAGGAAAGAAAAAAAAATTTCTCTCTAGTCTTTCCCATCTATGAGCTGAGGCAGGTGTTGGGAGCCATGTTAGGCATTACTGACAAAATGGAGACCTGGCCCCCAGCCTCCTCTCCTCATTCTGCAGGCACGAATCCAGGTGAAGGAGCTAGGCCTTGTAATTCTGACTTGTTTTTTCCTTTCCTTGGCTGAGTTGACTGAAAAGGAATATTAACGTGCTTATTGTTCTTGAGAGGAGCATGATAAAATCACAAAGCCTTCTGCAGCTGTGCTCAGAGAATAATTCATAAAGTTAATCATTGACATTTGTTCAAGGACTTTTACAAAAGTGTTCCAGGATGAGCACATAGGCCGCAGCTTGAGGCCATGGGAGGGATTGCTATCTGAAGTCTATTTGTGAGGAAAATGTTTATGGCAAAGGAGTTTACTGAATTTAGAGCTTAGAAATAATTAAAATAGTCAGAAGTTAAAGATTTAAGGAATATTGTAAAGTTAGCATATTTTACTATAGTTTATAGAAGTTAGGAATTTTTAGAGACACTATAGCTAGAAGCCTTTTTAAGAAATAGTGAGCTCAGGATGTTAGGGGCAAACAGGATTTAGGAAGATAAGCGGTAAACTGAGAAATGTAGCATGAATTACAATGTAATCACAAGTTACTTATAGGACACATTAGAGGAAGTAGATAATAGATGGTAAGGCTGATTCCAAGAGAATCACTGAAGCAGGAACTCTGAAGAGCAACAATGATTTATGGACATAATAAATCTGTGTGAGGGGGCACTGAAAATGTCAAACCTCTGACCTAATGCTTTTGCAAAAGTATAAAAGAAAATCTTAAACTTGAAATAAATAGGCAGTCCAAGAAAATTAAGAGGCTGTCTCATCGCTGATACTGTTCTTCTCTTCAGATTGAATCCCTGGCTGTTGGAGCTGGACTCTGGCAGGCAGGTAACTTTACTTCTGTCTCAGTTCTTTAGTCTTAAAGAAAACGTTCTTCAAACTAATATTGTTTTGAATAATATGACAGAATTAAAAAAATATTTGACACAAAAATCAATGAAACTAACCATCTCCATGTTCAGCAAAGTTTGACATTGGTTTAAATGCATTCTTACCTTATTATTTATACTACTTCTTAGTATGAGTCTGCACAGAATGGAATTTCAATAGATTGTAGGTTACAAGAAAGAAAATTACATATCTTGCATGCTTTCATATTACCATAAAAAATTATTAACCCAAAGTTGGAAACTTTATGGTTATTGATATATTAATGGAATGAAAAATAAAGAATTATAGATAAGGTATATCTAGGGTTAGAATAGAATTCATGAGAATGGTTTCAAATCATAATATCACTTTTTTCAATATATTTTTGAAGTACATTATTCTGTTTAATCCCCATCCTAAATCAAATCTAATTTTACAGACATGATATATCCATGTGAATATATATCCATGAAAGTGAAATATATTCTCTTTCTAGGTATTTTAATAAGTAAATTATTTATATATTTCCATTTAAATTCTAGGCGTACTCATGCAATCTGGAATCCATACTTGCTCTGAATTTTGTTTTTACTGAATTCTTATGCTCTGTAACATGCAAGGAAGACACAATGCAGTTAAAATTGAAAAGATTTCATTCCTAGAGAATGTCTACTAACCATCCTTATGGTAAGAAAACAGAAATTTAAGTTTTTAGCCCTCTGAGAAATTAATTCCCTCGTCTTTAATTATAATAGCTTACATTGTTTTCTATCTTCTGTCCTAAGAAAAGCAGGTAGAAGTGACTTTTTTTTTTCTTGAAAGTACTTATTCAGCATAGATAATTATGTCTCCTTCCTTGAAAATTTCAGTAAACTCCCTAAAACTTCCTCCTCCCTCTTGCATAATTATGAGAAGATAAACACACTGAGTGATTCCAGTGTAATTGGCGCTGTGGTAAGTTAAGTATGTAAACTCAGAACACTTAACAAATGTGGTTTCCGTGGTGACCTAAGGATGGAAGAACAGATAAAACCAAGGAGGGTCTTGGTATCAGGAACAGAAAAACCAGACCCTTATTGTCCTTCCAGCCCCCATGTGGTGACTATTAATGGATTTCAGGTCCTCCTAAGGGGTATAACCTGTCTCTCCTCTTACCCTTTAGGGTGAAGATATTTGCCTTATTTTTCACTTTCACCCAGGATATGTGCCTTATCCAATCAGCAAATGACCTGCAAGACCTCTATCCCAATCCTTGTACTCTGGGTATAAATGTGGACTAAGGACATTTGTTCAACGTCGGTTTCTCCCTTGAGTTGGCCCACTATTCTAACAGTGTCTCCCACTCTAATAAACTTTATTTCCCTCTCATTCTGTCTCATGTCTGGAAATTCTTTCAATGACCTGCGCCCAGACAGCGACAGTTTGTTTCGAGTATTTTCATCACTCTAATTGTGATCTCCTGCTTTCTTCTATGATGCAACTGCTTCAGTAAATTGCCCAAGGTCACAGGGCCAGTGAACAATAGGCAGCATATTCCAATGCAATCAGTTTTATTTTCTCTCAGTTTTCATTAAGATATAACTGACAAATAAAATTGTGTGTTTAAGGTTTACAACTTGACATTTTGATTCATGCATACATTGTGAAATGATTGCAGTGCTTTGTACTGTGCTTAGTCACTCAGTTGTATGTGATTCTTTGTGACCTCCATGGACTATTCTCTAAACAAGAATGCTGGAGTAGGTTGCCATGCCCTCTGCCAGAAGATCTTCCCAACCCAGGGATCGAACCCAGGTCTCTGGCACACAGGCAGATTCTTTATGGGCTGAGCCACCAGGAAAGACCTACTAGAATCAAGCTTATTAGCATATCCATTACCTCGCAGTTACAATGTGTTTGTGGGTGAGCAAGTAGTTATGAAGGCACATGTGTTTCCCATACATCTTTAGAAATTTTAAGAAGTTATTTATATATTTCCACCTCAATTCTAGACATACTCATGGAATCTGGAATTCATACCTGCTTTCAATTGCATTTTTACTGAATCCTTATGTCAGTTTACTGTTACTGGACCTTAGTCTCCATTTTGATATTAAAATGATTTTTTTTCTTTTATAAGGAGGAACTAGAGAAGAAGAGTAGCCTACATTTATTTCATCTGCAGATATATGGGTGAAATAAATCACATGGATCAATATCTCTAAATATTTTTCTTTCATGTTGGCTCACATATGCCTCCTTTGTGTTACTATTAATAACTAAATAAAACAGATTTTTTTGTCTTAATGTTAAAAATTTATGCTGAATCAAAGTATTCTTTTTCACTGGATTGAATATAACATATTGAACTATCGTGTTTCTGACCATGGCATATGTAGTGTGAAGCAATTTTCTCCCCTAAATAAAGGACTAAGAGTAAAAAGGAAAACTTAATAATAATGTAAAGAAATATAACATAGATTTTTACTATTTTTCAAGTGTTTCACTTTCTATTAATTATAGTAAAGACAAGGTTTAGGAGAAATTTTCATCAAGGTGCAGTAGAAATAATTCCAGTGAATAAGAGCATCTGATAGGGCTTTATCTACAGCCTCTTCACAAGATCTCTTATTTAAAATGTCACTTAATACAAAGGCAACCCATTGCCCAGTTATTTATTTACACATACATATCTCGATGAAAGTGAAAGTGGAGAGTGTAAAAGTTGGCTTAAAGCTCAACATTCAGAAAACTAAGATCATGGCTTTCGGTCACATAACTTCATGGGAAATAGATGGGGAAACAGTGGAAATGGTCAGACTTTATTTTTTTGTGCTCCAAAATCACTGCAGATGGTGACTGCAGCCATGAAGTTAAAAGACGCTTACTCCTTGGAAGAAAAGTTATGACCAACATAGACAGCATATTAAAAAGCAGAGACATTACTTTGTCAACAAAGGTCTGTCTAGTCAAGGCTATGGTTTTTCCAGTGGTCATGTATGGATGTGCAAGTTGGACTGTGAAGAAAGCTGAGCACCAAAGAACTGATGCTTTTGAACTGTGGTGTTGGAGACGACTCTTGAGAGTCCCTTGGACTGCAAGGAGATCCAACCAGTCCATTCTAAAGAAGATCAGCCCTGGGTGTTCTTTGGAAGGAATGATGCTAAAGCTGAAACTCCAGTATTTTGGTCACCTCATGCAAAGAGTTGACTCATTGGAAAAGACTCTGATGTTGGGAGGGATTGGGGGTAGGAGGGAAGGGGACGACAGAGGATGAGATGGCTGAATGGCATCACCGACTCAATGGACATGAGTTTGAGTGAACTCCAGGAGTTGGTGATGGACAAGGAGGCCTGGCATGCTGCGAGTCATGGAGTCGTAGAGTCGGACACGACTGAGTGACGGAACTGAACTGATGTAGACATTTGAGGGAATTCAAATATTTTCTGAATTCAAATATTTTCTTAAAATATTATCTTAGACCACAGTCAAAGTATATGGTTGGCTATTTAATCCACATATACTTCTCTTCACAATAACTTCAAAACCTAAAAGTGTATTATAGTGTTTTCAATAATTTCATAAAATCTTTCCTGTAAGCAGAAATGCTGAAGTAATTTTTTCAATTGTAGGACTATTTGATTCTCTTGTGTTTCTATTTTCATATATTTCATAAAATACAGGTCATTGAGATTAAGTTAGTTTCCTTGCAAGGAATATAACTATAATGCAGTCGTAATTTTTTTTAATACTTAATATGATGTAATATGGAAAAGGCAATGGCACCCCACTCCAGTACTCTTGCCTGGAAAATCCCATGGGCGGAGGAGCCTGCTAGGCTGCAGTCCATGGGGTCGCTAAGAGTCAGACATGACTGAGCGACTTCACTTTTACTTCTCACTTTCATGCATTGGAGAAGGAAATGGCAACCCACTCCAGTGTTCTTGCCTGGAGAATCCCAGGGACGGGGGAACCTGGTGGACTACCGTCTATGGGGTCGCACAGAGTCGGACACGACTGAAGCGACTTGGCAGCATGATGTAATAAGGTTTTTTTTTTTTTTTTTAATAAAACACATAACACGCTTAACTATATCCTGGGTTTCAATATGATTTATATTCATAAATAAAATTTATAAGCACCAGTGCCTAATTTAGGGAAATTTTCACATTTTCAGTTCACTGGACTTCTGAATATTGAAAAAAGTTACTTCTTGATTCAGTGAATTGAGCTTATATGGATTTTGACAACTTGGAAGAAGGATTGTATCTGAGGTTCTAAATCATATTTAAAATTTTTGTGATGGAGAAGAATAAAAAATTTTTTTTTAAAAAGTGTCTTGAAATGTTATTGTACTTTCTTCTACAAACTTGGAAGGCTAAAAATAAACTATAGACCACTGAGTAAATGTCCAAAAGCACAGTGCACTGATCTTTTTCAAAATAAATTCAAAGTGCCTCAAAAAATTTGGAGTTATAATTTTTTAGCAGAAAGCTTTTTTTGGTTACCTGGTTATATATCCCCAAATTCCTGATACCTTTTAATAAATCTATAATGTGTTTATTCAAATAATATGTTGTATAATAATGTCATAATAGGATTGAATATAAAGTAATAATGGCTATTTGACATAGTTTCCTGCAAAACAGAAAAATTACTTAGTTTCACAGAATAAGTTATTCCAAAAACATGTACACGATAAGTGCTATTTTTAAAACTGAATGGAAAAAGAAGAGTATTAAAGAGAAAAATGTAGAAGAAAGCAAAGTATGCACATAATTAGCAACTTACTCTCCAGTCTTACCCTTCCTGAAATCCTTCTGGAATGCACAGGCCAATTCCTTGTTGTGGAAGCTGTAGATGAAGGGATTCAGTGTGTGAGTGAGGACTGTGTAGAAGACAGACATCATCCTGTCCTGGGTGGGGGAACGATTAGAAGTAGGCCACATGTACATAAACAAAACTGCTCCGTAGTACATTCCCACTACCATGAGATGGGAGGAAGAGGTGGCAAAAGCTCTGTGCTGACCTTTCCCAGATTCCATGTGAATGACAGTCAGAAGAACTCGAGCACAGGAAGCAATGATGATTGCTACAGGGAAAAAAAATCATTATTATAGAGCAGTAAAAGAGAACTTCTTCAAATATTGAAGTGTCATTACATTGGATAACTAGCAGAAAAGGGAAATCACAGAAGAAGTGGGCTACTACCTGGGATCCACAATAGGAGAAGGAAAATGTAACTACAGCATCAATGACACCATCAGAAGAGCCCAGGATCCAGGAAGAAGTCCTAAGTCACAAATTTGGGGTCTCATGAAACTTGTGTATCTTAGTGGATGGCATGTAGCAACATGGCAGTCATAAGCCATGACTGCCAGGAGGAAGCATTTACAGCCAATTAGTGATGTATAAAAGAAAATGTGTGTGGTACAATCTGCCGTGGTAATGGACTTGCTACCAGACAGGTAGTTGAAGCCCATCTTGGGGACAGTGGTAAAGAAGAGCACAAGGTCCATAAGGGATAACTGGCTGAGGAGGAAATACATAGGAGTGTGGAGCTGGGTGTCCAGGTAGAGGAAGAGAACCATAAGAGTGTTTCCTATGATGGCCACTGCAGAGATGCCAAAGACCAGAGAGAAGAGGAAGATGTGAGTGGAGCTATGATCAAAGATTCCCAGCAGTATGAAATCAGAATTAAAACTCTGAAATCCCCATGCCATAATGAATGTGTTCTTTTTTTTTTTTTTGTAGTTTTTTTTATTAAATAAATATATTTATTTTAATTGGAGGTTAATTACTTTACAATATTGTATTGGTTTTTCCATACATCAGCATGAATCTACCACATGTATACACGTGTTCTCCATCCTGAACCCCCCTCTCTCCTCCCTCCCCGTATCATCCCTCTGGGTCATCCCAGTGCACCAGCCTCAAGCATCCAGTATCATGCATCGAACCTGAACTGGTTACTCATTTCATATATGATGTTATACATGTTTCAATGCCATTCTCCCAAATCATCCCACCCTCTCCCTCTCCCCCACAGAGTCCAAAAGACTGTTCTATACACTTGTGTCTCTTTTGCTGTCTCACATACAGGGTTACCATTACCTAACAAAAGAGGAAGAGATAGGGAATCTACCTGATAAAGAATTCCGAATAACGATAGTGAAAATGATTCAAAATCTTGAATTCAAAATGGAATCACAGATAAATAGCCTGAAGACAATGAATGTGTTCTTTAACTATTGAAAGAAAATGTAAGTTTATTGGTTTGGTAAACATTTACATAGTACCTTACACAGAATATAATTCTGTAAATTGTATAGATTTTTAACCAATATGGAATGATGAGATTGAGGAAACTTAAGAATCAAGCGGTATAGTATTCACTTCAGTTCAGTCGTTCAGTTGTGTCCAACTCTTTGCAATCACATGAATCACAGCACAGCAGGCCTCCCTGTCCATCACCAACTCCTAGAGTTCACACAGACTCATGCCCATCAAGTCAGTGATACCATCCAGCCATCTCATCCTCTGTTGTTCTCTTCTCCTCCTGCCCCCAATCCCTCCCAACATCAAAGTCTTTTCCAATGAGTCAACTCTTAGCATGAGGTGGCCAAAGTACTGGAGTTTCAGCTTTAGCATCATTCCTTCCAAAGAAATCCCAGGGTTGATCTCCTTCAGAATGGACTGGTTGGATCTCCTTGCAGTCCAAGGGACTCTCAAGAGTCTTCTCCAACACCACACTTCAAAAGCATCAATTCTTCAGTGCTCAGCCTTCTTCACAGTCCAACTCTCACATCCATACATGACCACAGGAAAAACCATAGCTTTGGCTAGATGGACCTTAGTCGGCAAAGTAATGTCTCTGCTTTTGAATATGCTATCTAGGTTGGTCATAACTTTTCTTCCAAGGAGTAAGCGTCTTTTAATTTCATGGCTGCAATCACCATCTACAGTGATTTTGGAGCCCAAAAACATAAAGTCTGACACGGTTTCTACTGTTTTCCCATCTATTTCCCATGAAGTGATGGGACCGGATGCCATGATCTTAATTTTCTGAATATTGAGCTTTAAGCCAACTTTTTCACTCTCCACTTTCACTTTCATCAAGAGGTTTTTTTAGTTCCTCTTCACGTTCTGCCATAAAGGTGGTGTCATCTGCATATCTGAGGTTATTGATATTTCTCCCAGCAATCTTGATTCCAGCTTGTGCTTCTTCCAGCCCAGCGTTTCTCATGATGTACTCTGCATAGAAGTTAAATAAGCAGGGTGACAATATACAGCCTTGACGTACTCGCTTCCCTATTTGGAACCAGTCTCTTGTTCCATGTCCAGTCTAACTGTTGCTTCCTGACCTGCATATAGATTTCTCAAGAGGCAGGTCAGGTGGTCTGGTATTCCCATCTGTCTCAGAATTTTCCACAGTATATTATGATCCACACAGTCAAAGGCTTTGGCATAGTCAATAAAGCAGAAATAGATGTTTTTCTGGAACTTTCTTCCTTTTTCCGTGATCCAGCGGATGTTGGCAATTTGATCTCTGGTTCCTCTGCCTTTTCTAAAAAAAGCTTGAACATCAGGGAGTTCACAGTTCATGTATTGCTGAGGCCTGGCTTGGAGAATTTTGAGCATTACTTTGCTAGCATGTGAGATGAGTGCAATTGGGCGGTAGTTTGAGCATTCTTTGACATTGCCTTTTTTGGGGATTGGAATGAAAACTGACCTTTTCCAGTCCTGTGGCCACTGCTGAGTTTTCCCAATTTGCTGGCATATTGAGTGCAGCACTTTCACAGCATCATCTTTCAGGATTAGAAATAGCTCAACTGGAATTCCATTACCTCCACTAGCTTTGTCCATAGTGATGTTTTCTAAGGCCCAGTTGACGTCACATTCCAGGATGTCTGGCTCTAGATGAGTGATCACACTATCATGATTATCTGGGTCATGAAGATTTTTTGTACAGCTCTTTTGTGTATTCTTGCCACCTCTTCTTAATATCTTCTGCTTCTGTCAGGTCCAGACAATTTCTGTCCTTTATCGAGCCCATCTTTGCATGAAATGTTCCCTTGGTATCTCTAATTTTCTTGAAGAGATCTCTAGTCTTTCCCATTCTGTTCTTTTCCTCTATTTCTTTGCATTGATTGCTGAAGAAGGCTTTCTTATCTCTTCTTGCTATTCTTTGGAACTCTGCATTCAGATGCTTATATCTTTCCTTTTCTCCTTTGCTTTTCGCCTCTCTTCTTTTCACAGCTATTTGTAAGGCCTCCCCAGACAGCCATTTTGCTTTTTTGCATTTCTTTTCCATGGGGATGGTCTTGATCCCTGTCTCCTGTACAATGTCACGAACCTCATTCCATGTTCATCAGGCACTCTATCTATCAGATCTAGGCCCTTAAATCTATTTCTCACTTCCATTGTATAATCATAAGGGATTTGATTTAGGTCATACCTGAATGGTCTAGCAGTTTTCCCTTTCTTCAATTTGAGTCTGAATTTGGTAATAAGGAGTTCATGATCTGAGCCACAGTCAGCTCCTGGTCTTGTTTTTGTTGACTGTATAGAGTTTCTTCAGCGTTACTGGTTGGGGCATAGACTTGTATAACTGTGATATTGAATGGCTTGCCTTGGAGATGAACAGAGATCATTCTGTCATTTTTGAGATTGCATCCAAGTACTGCATTTCGGACTCTTGTTGACCATGATGGCTACTCCATTTCTTCTGAGCGATTCTTACCCGCAGTAGTAGATATAATGGTCATCTGAGTTAAATTCACCCATTCCAGTCCATTTTAGTTTGCTGATTCCTAGAATGTCGACATTCACTCTTGCCAGCTCTTGTTTGAGCACTTCCAATTGCCTAAGAGAAATAAATCTTCCAGATACCTCCCTCCTTTGTAAAACTGTGAAATTGCCCTAAGTTCACCATCTGAACATTTTTTATCTCAATTGAAAAATTAGAGTAATAATATGAAATATTATATTTTGATGTTTTTTTATATAAAGGAAAATTCTCAAAGGCAAAAACAAAGCATCCTGAAACATCAGAAGTCACTTACCTATAAGTTGATAGAGGAAAAAATATAGTTAAATAAATATGTGGAATAACAGTAACAGAGAGGGAGAATAAGATCTAAGCCCTTACTCTTATGGTACTAAGCAGTTTTGTTATTAACATCAGTGTTAACAAAAATTATATACTTGCCAATTATATTACAGTATAGAGTGCTTTGTTTGTAATTTATAGCAAGTATTCAGTACTGTGTGTGAATGAGTTGAGAAGCGATTATTTAATTGTGTAAATACAAAATGTGTGTCCTTTATTTTACACCATGCTGGTGTGGTGTGACTTATTTTCCTCCAAAAGAGATATGTTGAAGTCTAATAAAGAATATAATTAGTAAAGTTATGGTCTTACTCGAATAGTTCAGTTCACTTCAGTTCAGTCGCTCAGTCGTGTAGAGCCCTAATTCAATGTAACTGTGTCTTTTTAGGAAAATGACCAAGTGAAGACAAAAATGTAAGGAGAATAGCACATAATAACGTAAGCAGTGATTGCAGTGATATGTGTGTACACATAGATAGAAGTAATATGCATTATATATAATATGTATTCTATATATAGATAGGAGTAATGTACATTTTGCATATAAAGTATGGTGTTGGTAGTAAAGAACCCAACTACCAATGCAGGAGACATAAGAGATGTGGGTTTTATCCCTGGATTGGGAAGACCCCTGGAGAAATAGATGATAATCCACTACAGTATTCCTTGCCTGGGAAATCCCATGGTCAAAGGAGCCTGATGGGCTACAGTCAACTGAGTTGCAAAGGGTCAGACACGATTTAGCAACTAAAACAAGACAAATTGGAAGAGGATAAATTTCTGTTGCTTTAATCCAGTCAATGTTAGAGCATTCTTAGGAATATATCATATGTCACCAATATGTCATATAGAAAATCCGTACATAAAAAGATAGAAATTCAGAGAAAAGTGAGGTCTACACATTGAAACAACACATTGAGATTTGTCTGTGTGTTAGGCACCAAGGATAACGCAGCAATCAGCAAAGAAAGTCTTAACATTTATGTTTTAATCAGATAGTGACAAAACCACCATTATATTATAGAGAAAAAAGTCAAAGGAAGGTGTTAGAGTTGCACTGGAGTGTTCAATTTTGAATAGAATAATCAAGGAAGATCTCCCTTATCTGGTGGAATTTGACTAAAGACGGTGAAGGTACGACATGAACCATATCACAGGAAAGAACAGTCTTTGCATCAGTTTCACAGAGGTGAAACAATAAATAGAACACACAAGCAAATAGCAGAGCTGTTCAAAAGGTTTAGGAAAAACAGAGTTTTCTAAGTTAGAGCTGTATTTCTTGTTCACTGTTGCATTTAATTTTAATGTATGAGATAATTATACATGTATGAGCAACATTAATATACCTTAGGAGATTATTCTAGACAACAAAAATAATGTCATAAGTTAGAGAGACCAGTCAGGTGGATAGAAAAATTAAACAAGAATGCAATTTATTCACTATTTCAGGCATCACCTTTTTGTGAAAAGGCTAAAAACAAAACAAAATAAATTACAAAAGCTGAGTAATCTAGGCAAGGGAAGATAAATCTGTAGAGGAAGATGGAATCTTAAATTCAGTTCCTTGAGTTTAAATAGTTTAAGTGGAGAGGTAATAAAATGCCAGGACTTTCTAGGTGGCTAAATGGCGAAGAATTCACCTCCCAATGCAGGAAACACCGGTTTGATTCCTTGGTCAGGAACAAGCCCTGGAGAAGGAAATGGCAACTCACTCCAGTACTCTTGCCTGGGAGGTCCCATGGACAGAGGAATCTGGCAGGCTACATTTTCTGGGGTCGTGAAGGAGTTGGACACAACTTAGTGACTGAACAAGTGAAATGCAGTTTCTTTGAGTTTTAATTATTTATATACATTGTGAACATCATTTGAGATACGAGAGAAATTTCAAAAGAATTTTAAAATTTCGGTGAATGATTGTGACGTGCAAATGCTAATCTACTAGCTGCTGCCTCTAAAGATGTATGGCAAAACCGATACAATATTGTAAAGTAATTAGCCTCCAATTAAAATAAATAAATTTATATAAAAAAAGAAAAAAGATGCCTCATATATATCTAAAGAACTGAGGAATACAATCTTAAAAAAAAAGTGAGAAAATATTTTTTTGTCAAACAGCATGAAGGATGAAACAGGCCTTAATTTTATGTATATCTCCCTATACCAATAGAAGAATATTATTGGTTACTGAGAGCTTAGAAACTGGTCCATTCAAGGGGCATATTAGGGGCTTTGGGGAAATGGGAGTGGATTCCCCAAAAAAGAATACCCTCCTGGTGTCCAAACAAGAGCAGCCTTAAGTTCAGTCAGGAAGAAGGCCATTTATTGCATCAATAATTTCAAGTGCTTATATAGCTACATTTACTTCCAAAAATAACTTCCCTCAGGTATTTTGAAGGCTTCCCTTGTGGCTCAGCTGGTAAAGAATCTGCCCACAATGCAGGAGACCTGGTTTGGGAAGATCCCCTGGAGAAGGAAAAGGCTACCCATTTCAGTATTTTGGCCTGGAGAATTCCATGGACTGTATAGTCCGTGGGGTCGCAAAGAGTTGGACACGACTGAGCGACTTACACTTCACTTCAAGTATTTTGAATTATATATCATAGGCTGTCCAGTTATTTTGAACTTGTGAACTATTGTGATAAATCAGTTTACCCAAACAAGACTTTGTGATAGCCCAAAGATCTACCGTGTTTCTCCTTAATTGTCTGCAACATGATTCCAAAGATGAAACTGTCTGTTCAGGTTAGTTCATACCTAGCTAGCACATGCGAGGATAAATCTGTCTCAATAACTAAACTGATATAAAATTTTGAACACTTCTATTAGAGATAGCCTGGACATATCTGTCATAAAGCTTTTAAGTCCAGTTGAGTGATCTAATCTTTAAATAGCATTGGCTAACAAATGTAGAACATACATATTTTCTCTGGAGTTTCTCGGTTCCATCATTAGATCACTCTGAACTTAGAGAAATGCACACTTACTTGTATGCTGCTTCAAAATTCCTTTCATAGCCATGCACCGAAATAGTATTCACTGATTTTCACTCAGTGAAAATTCCAGATAATGTGGCAAGAAACAGTCATATTAAACATTTAGCACATTTTAATATTTATATAGATGGAAGATAATGAATTCTGCATTACCCACTACCAGCTATATAAGAATCATGTGGATATTTAATCAAGAATGGGTATAAAAATAAACAAGTATTGGTTCTCAAGAGGAAACTAGATGTTTATTCTAATATGTGTGTGTGTGTGTGTGTGTGTGTGTATGACAGAACATATATTTTTTAACCACCAGGAAGATGAGGCCCAAATTTAAATGCTCATTGCAGGCCCCAGAATATAAATAATACTAAAATACATTCCAGAATAAACAGGTTTCCTCATGGTGTTTTTATACACTCTTCCCAAGAAATGGATCTTTGGCAGAATGTCTCTTGAACTTTTAACTTATGGAAGTTTTTTTTTTTTTTTAACTTATGGAACTATTTGCTGTGAAATAAAGCACAGTATTTTGACTAGCAGCTGTCTTGGCAGAAAGAATATAACAAAATAGCATTTCTGGAATAAATAAATTTTAGAATTTTTTCAAAATACCTATTGATTTCTTTAAAATGTTCCTATAATGAGGTAAAATTTTTAAAAAATCTTCTTCAAATTTTGCCTGTCAAGCTTTTCTTTTTTACTTAGTTGTAATTTTATGGTCTTATTTGTATTAAATTTATCTAAACTTCATTGTTGTTGCTATTCAGTCGCTAAGTTGTGCCCGAGTTTTTGTGATCCCATGGACTGCAATGCACCAGACTTCCCTGTCCACTCTCTCCCTAAGTTTGCTCAAACTCAAGTCAGTTGAGTCAGTGATGCCATCCAACCATCTCATTCGCTGTGGCCCGTTCTCCTGTGAACTGTCTATGTATTCAGTCATGTCCAACCCTTTGTGATCCCATTGACTGTAGCTTGCCAGGCTTCTCTGTCCATAGGATTCCCAAGGCAAGAATATTGGAGAGGGCTGCCATTTCCTTCTCTAGAGAATATTCCCAACCCAGGGATTGAACTCACTTCTCTTATGTCTCCTACATTGTCAAGCAGACTCTTTAACACTGGTGTCACCTGGGAAGCCCTAAACCACACTACTTTTTTTAAAATAAACTTTTCCATTTGTGAAGGACACAGTATGCTCATTTATTAGTTCTAATGATTTACTATACTTCATCTTTTCTTAAGAGTCGTGGATTTTCTGACGCTGTGATGACATACATTTGTCCAAGCAATAACAACCCATAAAACATGGAAATTGTGGCTACTTCTTGAGAGGACTGTAACTGAGTAAATTGACATGAGCAAAAGTGACCAAGTACCCTGCTTCTAGTAGCAATATACAACCCAGTTAGCATCAGAGTCTTTTCCAATGAGTCAACTCTTCGCATGAGGTCGCCAAAGTACTGGAGTTTCAGCTTTAGCATCATTCCTTCCAAAGAAATCCCAGGGCTGATCTTCTTTAGGATGGACTGGTTGAATCTCCTTGCAGTCCAAGTGACTCTTAAGAGTCTTCTCCAACACCACAGTTCAAACACATCAATTCTGCGGTGCTCAGCCTTCTTCACAGTCCCACTCTCACATCCATATATGACCACTGGAAAAACCATAGCCTTTTGTATACCAATAATAGGATTAATCATCATAGTTACAGGTGGTATTAATGAGCCTCAAGAGTAGAATGTTAAAGAAACAAAATACATTACAGAGGAAACTTTATTTAATCTTATTACATAAAATTTAAACACAGATGATATAGTTTTGAAGAAGCTTATCAGTATTGATTTAACAAAGTTACCACTGGTGTGAACCAGGAGAGTTGTATCATCAGGAATAGTGTCAACCTGCTTATTAAAAACACTGGTAATGTTGTTTTAAAGCATTTCACAAAAAATTATGCATAATCAATTTGCCATTAATAAACTTTTGTGTCTAATTAAAGTTACAATAAGCAATTAGAAAAACATGTAAAGGTCTAAAAAGAGCACATGGCAACTTGCAAAGTATCTGTTAATATGAGGCTCATTAAAAGAGGTTGTGATTCAAGCCTACCTTTCAAATCACTCAGTTATGTCATTATTCTCTCCTGCCACTTTTTTTTTCCCTCCTGACTTCAATCAACCACCAAGTTCTTTATTATCTGAGTAATATAAATATTATACAATAAAAGGAAAAAAATATCCAAGCTTTCCCATCTACAAGCTAAGGCTAGTAACTTATGTCTCAATTCTCTACCCTTAAAAGAAAACTTTCCTCAGACTAGTAATGTATGGGAAAAAATGAATGAATGCCATAAAGTGCTTAGTAGAAAAATCAGTTAATTAATGAAGCCAATTATCTCCTGTTCAACAAAGTTTGACATTGGCTTAGACACATTCTCACCTTGTTAGTTATATTACCTCTTTGTACGGGTCTGCACAGTATATAATTTCACTGAGACTGTTGGATACTGGAAACACAAATTATATATCTTCCATGTTTTCATATTTCCATAATTGACAAACATTTAACACACAATAGGAAATGTTACAGTTACTGATAGAATACTGAAAAGACAAAGTAATCAACTTTGGCTGAGGCATATCTTGAGACAGAATGGTTTCAAATCACTATAATACTATTTATTTCAATATAATTTCCAAATGCATTATATTATTTAACCCTCACAGAGAACCAATATTGCTACAATTTTATATACATGATACATCCATGAATGTGAATATATATCCATGTACATGAAAATGTACCTCTCTTTTTAGATATTTTAAGCAGTAAATTATTAATCCATTTCCACTTAAATTCTGCAGATTCCTAGAATCTGGAATTCATACCTGCTGTAAACTACATTTTTATTATAGCTCCCAGAAAGACAAAAACTACAGTTACAACTAAAAGGACTTCCTTCCTAGAGAGTCTCTATTTGCTATAGACCATTTCATGGTAAGAAATGGTAGCTCAGATGGTAAAGCATCTGCCTACAATGTAGGAGACCTGGGTTCGATCCCTAGGTCAGGAAGCTCCCCTGGAGAAGGAAATGGCAACCCACTCCAATATTCATGCCTGGAAAATCCCATGAACTAAGGAGCCTGGTGGGCTACAGTACATGAGGTTGAAAAGAGTCGGACACGACTGAACAATTTCACTTCATGCTAAGAAGATAGAAACTTAAAGTTTATAGCTCTCTGAGGAACCCATTTCCTTGTCTTTAATTATAATAGTTTGTATTGTTTTTCATCTTCTCTCCTAGGACAAAGAAGCAGAATTAGCTTCTTTATTTTGAAAATACTTATTCAGGGTAGATAATTATGACACTTTTCTTGAGTATTACTGTGAACTCCCTAAAAATTTCTCCTCCTTTTCACATATAATGAGAGGAAAAATACAGAGTGTTTCCAGTGTAACTGTCACTGTTGTAAACATGTATGTAAACTCACAGAACACTTACAAACATTGTTTTGCAGGTACTCTAACACTGATACTATAATCTCCATTTTTCTTCCAAGATGGGCTACTTAAGTAAACTGTGCAAGGTTATAGAGCTAGAGAATATAAAAAAGGTATTCCAATGAAATCAACTTCATTTTTTTTCAGATCTTATTAAGATATAATTGAGAAATAAAAATTGCAGATATTTAAGGCATACAATCTGACGTTTTGATTTACATATCCTTTATGAAATGATTACTACAATCAAGCAAGTTAAAATATCCATCAGTTCACATTTAAAGTGCTTTTGTGTGTTCAGAACATGTGAGATCTAACTTCTTAACAAATTTTAAATATACAGTAAAGTTGTATAATCTTTGTCACTGTAAATCACCATATGTATGCTTAGTCGCTCAGCCATGTCTGACTCTTTGAGACCCCATGAACTGTAGACTGCTAGGTTTCTCTATCCATGGGGATTCTCCTGGCAAGAATACTGGAGCTGGTTGCCATGCCCTCCTGCAAGGTATCTTCCCAACCCAGGGATTGAACTCAGTTCTTATTGCAGGCAGATTCTTTACTGTCTGAGCCAGGTAGCTCAGCTGGTACAGAATCCACCTGCAATGTAGGAAACCCCAGTTCAATTTCTGGGTCAAGAAGATCCCCTGCAGAAAGGATAGTTACCCACCCCAGTATTCTTGGGCTTCCCTTCTGGCTCAGAGGATAAAGAATCCACTTGCATTGCAGGAGACCTGGATTCCATCCCTGAACTGGAAAGACCCTTGGGAGGAGGACATGGCAACACATTCCAGTATTCTTGTCTGGAAAATCCCCATGGACAGAGGAACCTGGAAGACTACAGTCCATAGGGCCTCAAAGAATCAGACATGACTGAACAACATAGCACAGAATAAATCACCATGCTGTACATTACATATCCAGAATTTATACAATGTATTCTAAATGTATACAGTGTATACATTTATACAATGTATTCATTCAGCATCTGTGTTGCATCTTCACTCTTCCTTCCGCCCCAACTTCCCATATCAAAACAAGATGTGTATCCCTTAATTTGGGCATAACTGACATTTGTATTATCTTGAATCTCTCAACGTATTTCTCAATCTGGTTTTTTTTTTTTTTTTCTTCATGTCTTTTATATCCTTCAAGCTACTGTATGTCTGTGTGTTAGCCCCTCAGTCATGTTCGACTCTTTGTGATTCCATGGACTGTAGATCTCCAGGATTCTCTATCCATGGGATTCTCCAGGCAAGAATACTGGAGTGAGTAGCCATTTCCTCCTCCAGTGGAATCTTTTTAACCCAGATATTGAACCTGGGTCTCTTGCACTGCGGCAAATTCTTTACCGTCTGAACCACCAGGGAAATCTAAACTATTGTAGAAACTTTTGTTAAAGGTATTCACTTTGATGGACAGAAATGTCCCTGGGCATTTTATATTTTGTTGCTCTAATGTATGGAAGTTTTTCTATTATTTTTCTTTGTTTTTGCTGATATATAGAGATTTATTGATTGCTGTATGTTGATCTTGAATCTAAGTATGCCATTTGCTATTCTAGTGTTCTTTATTGAAGAGAAAAATATTGCTTTCAAATAATGAAAAAAGGTGCCTCTTTAATTTTCCTACACTCCTTTTGAACTGACATTAAAATAAAATATGTGTAGTTGCTAAGTCGTGTCCAACTCTTTGTGACACCATAAACTGTAGCCTGTCAGGTTCCCCTGTCCATGGTGTTCTCTAGGCAAGAATACTGGAATGGGTTGCCATTTCCTTCTCCAGAATTAACCTAATACATAATGATTAATATTGCTTTTGAAAGAGCAAATTATTTTCCTATTACAATTTTTTGCTAAAGATCTTACACACTAAGTATATTAAGTGCTTCCCAAGTGGCTGAGTTGTAATGAATCTACTTGCCAAGCAGGAGATGAGAATTTGATCCCTGGGTTGGGAAGATCCTTGGAGAAAGAAATGGCCATTCCAGTTTTCTTGCCTGGGGAATCAAGGAGAGCAGAGCTAGATGGGTTACAGTCCACGGGGTCGCAAGAGTCAGACACAACTTAGTAACTGAACAACAAATATATCAAATACATACACTGTGATTTTTGTTTGGGCTCTAAGTCATTTCTGACCTTTGTGATCCATGGACTGCAACAAACCAGGCTTCCCTGTCCTTCACTTTCTCTCTGAGTTTGCTCAAATTCATATGTTAGTAATTCAATTCAACTATCTAATCCTTTGTAGATCCCTACTGCACTCAATCTTTTCTAGCAATTTTTTTCCAACGAGTTGGCTCTATGCATCAGGTGTTCATAGTATTGGAGTTTCAGTTTCAGCATTATTACCTCTAATGATTATAAAGGGTTGATTTCCTTTAGCATTGACTAGTTTGATCTCCTTGCAGTTCAAAGGCCTCTCAAGAATCTTCTCCAGCACCACAATTCAAAAGCATCATTTCTATGATGCTTATCCTTCTTTAGGGTACAACTCTCATATCCATACATGACTAGCGGAAAAAGCACAGCTTTGACTATACGGACCTTTGTTAGCAAAGGGATATCTCTGTTTTTTGATATGCTGTCTAGGTTTGTCATAGTTTTCCTTCCAAGGAGCAAATATCTTTTAATTTCATCCTGCAGTTATCACTGTCAGCATCGGTTCTGGAGCCCAGGAAAGAAGTTTGTCACTGTTTCCATTTATTCCCCATTTTTTTTTTTTTTTTCCCATGAAGTGATGGGATCAGATACCATGATCTTGGTTATTTGAACATTGAGTTTTAAGCCAGCTTTTTCATTCTCCTCTTTCACCCTCATCAAGAGTCTCTTTAGTACCTCTTCATTCCTGCCATTAGAGTGGTATCATCTACAGATCTGAGGCTGTTGTTATTTCTCCCAATGATCTTGATTCTAGCTTGTGATTCATTCAGCCCAGCATTTTGCATGACGTATTCTACATAAATAAGCTGGGTGATATTCTAACTTTGCTGTTAATCCACATGCAGGTTTCTAGGAGATGCGTAAGGAAGTCTGGTATTCCCTCTTCAAGAATTTTCCATAATTTGTTGTGATCCACACAGTCAAAGGCTTTAGTATAGTCATGAGGCAGAAGTAGATGCTTTGTTTTGTTTCCTTCTGGAATTCCTGTGCTTTCTCCATGATCCAACAACTGTTGGCAATTTGATCTCTGATTCCTCTGCCTTTTCTAAACCCTGCTTTTACATCTGGAAGTTCATGGTTCACATACTTGAAGAATTTTGAGTTTTACCTTGCTAGCATGTGAAATGAGGGCAATTGTATGGTAATATGTACATTCTTTAGCAATGTCCTCCCTCAAATTGGAATGAAAACTGACCCTTTCCAGTCCTATGGCCATGGCTAAGTTTTCTAAGTTTGCTGACATATTGAGTACAGCACTTTCACAGCATCACTTTTCCTATTTGAAATAGCTCAGCTGGAATTCCATCACCTTCACTAGCTTTGTTTGTAGTAATGCTTCCTATGGCCCACTTGACTTCACACTCTAGGATGTCTGGCCCTAGATGAGTGACCACGCCTTCATGGTTATCCAGTTCATTAAGAAGTGTTTTGTATAGTTCTGCGTATTCTTGCCAACCTTTCTTAATCTCTTGTGCTTTTATTAGTTCCTCATTTCTGTCTTTTATTGTGTCCATCTTTGAGTGAAATTTTCCTTTGGTTATCTCTAGTTTTCTTGAAGAGATCTCTAGTCTTTCCCACTCTATTGTTTTCCTCTATTTCTTTGCATTGTTCACTTAAGACTTTCTTATCTCTCCTTGCTTTTCTCAGCAACTTTGCATTCAGTTGGATAAATCATTTCCTTTCTCCCTTGCCCTCTGCCTCTCTTCTTTCTTCAGCTATTTGTAAAGTCTCCTCAGATAACCATTTTCAACCTTGCATTTCCTTTTCTTCAGGATAATTTTGATCGTTGGCTCCTATACAATGTTAGGAACCTCTGTCTTTCATTCTTTAGGCACTCTGTTTGCCAATCTAATCCTTGAATCCATTTGTGAGCTCCACTTTATAATCATAAGGGATTTGATTCAGGTCATCCCTTAATGGCCTAGTAATTTTACCTACTTCCTTCAATTTAAGCCTGAATTTTACAATGAAGAGCTCATAATCTGAGCCATAATTGGCTCCAGGTCCTGTTTTTGTTGCCCATGTGGAGCTTCTCCATCTTCAAGTGCAAATAATATAATCAATCTAATTTCAGTATTGATCATCTGGTGATGGCTATGTGTAGAATCGTATCCTGTACTGTTGGATGAAGGTGTTTGCTGTGATCAGTGTGTGCTCTTGACAAAACTCTGTCAGTTTCTGCTGTTTCATTTTGTACTCCAAGGCTAAACTCCCCTATGATGAAAAGGACATCTATTTTTTTTTTTTTTGATGTTTGTTCTAGAAGATCTTATAGGTCTTCAGAGAACTGGTCAACTTCAATTTCTTTGGCTTTAGTGATTGGGACATAGACTTGGTTTAATGTTATACTGAATGCTTTGCCTTGGAAATGAACCAATATCATTTTGTCTTTTTGAGATTGCACCCAAGTACTGCATTTCAGACTCTTTTGTTGACTATAAGGGCTAGCCCATTTCTTCTAAGGGATTCTTGCCAACAGTAGTAGATATACTGCTCATCTCTACTAAATTTGCCCATTCCTGTCCATTTTAGTTCACTGATTCTTAATATGCTGATGTTCACTCTTGATATCTCCTGCTAGACCATGTCCAACTTATCTTGATTTATGGTCCCAACATTCCAGGTTCCTATGCAATATTGTTCTTTACACCATCAAACTTTACTTTCACCACTAGATACATCCAACCAAACTGAGCATTGGTTCTGTTTTGGCCAACCCTCTTCATTCTTTCTGGAGCTATTTCTCTGTTCTTCCCCAGTAACATATTGGACCCTTTCCCACCTAGGGGCTTATCTTCTGGTATTTTATCTTTTTGCCTTTTCATATAGCTCATGGGGTTCTTAAGGCAAGAATACTAAAGTGGTTTGCATTCCTTCCTCCATTAAACCAAGTTTTGTCAAAACTCTCTCCTATGACCCATTCATCTTTGATGGTCTGTACGGAATGTCTCGTAGCCTTCATATAATGACTTGTTATATTTTTAATATTCATGTCTGTATCTATAGACACCCAGTACCATTTTGCATAGTTTGCTCTTTTCTTTCAGAAGTCTTTTTGTGAAATTCTTCCCTGTCAAGTCTTCCCTGTCAATACATGAGGCCACATTATTATATTTCAATTTTAATAAAGTATAAATTTCCATTCATGTTTGAAAACTTAACAGTTATATTAATGTTCAGACTCATATGTTTCTTTGAAAATATGCTCAAATATTACTAACATATTAATATGAAGTAGGTAATATTTTTTCTAATATGAATTTTATTAATATTTCCAAATTTATCTCCAAAATAGTTGCAAAAATTTACATTGTCCACAGAAACATATTTGAGTTTCCATTGCTCTCTATTCTTATCAAAATTAGATTTTGATAAACTTAAAATTTGTTCAATCCATGAATTAAATATTGTTGCCAGATAGAAATAAGATGTGCCCAATTAAATTAGAATATCAGATAGCTATTGTTACTATTAAAATATGCTTGTCTCATGCAATAATTGGAGCACATATGCTAAGGATATTATTTGTTGTTCTGATATACAAATTTTTTGCATCCTGCATTTTTATTTGCTCAATCTGGCAATCTAACAATCTTGCATCTGGATGTTAGCTGCATAGGACCTACATTCTCTGTCTCTGTTTTTCTCTGCTATATCATTAGAACCTAAGCATGTTTTTTACTTTTGGGTAAATGAAACTTTATAACATTTTAAATAATTGTACTTTTGTTATACCACTTTATTTGCGAGATAAGTAATAAAATCATTTACTATACTGATTTATATCTAGCAACATTACTAAATATGTGACCAAATTAGATGTAAGGCCCCCCTTCTGGAGCACTACCTGAACCTAAGCTGTCTTTGACTTTGTCAGGGAATTCTTTCCCTTCAGGTTCATGCTGCCAATAACGAAACTGAGTTTGGTGTAAGTAAGACAGGTTTTTATTTGAGGTTCACAGAATGGAGAAGAAAAGTTCATATTCAAAAAACACCTTGTGCCTGAAGGGAGTAAAATCAGAGAATCATAAGAGTTAAAAGACAGACAGGTAATAGGACTCTAGGAAAGGGGGAAAAAGTCTTCAGAGGCAGTTGAGGCATGTGCAGTTTTCCATCCTACTGTGCACACAGCACAAACTGTGCAAATTCCCTCTTGGTGCAAAGATCTTAGCAAAATGAAGCAAAAGTAACTTCCAGACACTTCCAGTTTTCATCTGCATAGCTGAATTTCTGAGGTCTTATCAGAGCCAGTTTGAGGTGATTAACCACTGTTTATCTCTCAAGGCATATATCTCTCAAATTATAGCCACAAATCATCTTTTCCAAACATCAGGTATTTTTGAAACCATCAAATCAATCAGGGCAAGTTTGCTTCAGATCTCAGAGGTTGGTACAGAAAAACAGAAGTAAATCAAATCAAGGAAACCATGACCTTTAACCTATTTGCCTGCCACCTTGGAGCTAACATATTTAGTCTGATTTATTCATAGGCCTTTGTAAACATACTATTGATAAAACACAGCTAGAGCATATGGTTAAAAACAGTTTCTGTGCCTGAAGCCTGGGATGAATAGGATGGGTGACAAATTTGGCTAAAAATTCTATCATATTTAACATGAAATGTTCACATATTACTGAAATTTTAAAACCAAGTCAACTGATAATTTTACAATATCTAATGAAGAAAATGTAAAACAGCCTCTTTAAGTATGAGTAGGCATTTCAATTTTATCATAAAAGAACTATTTTTTCATATGATGTGTAGTCTTACAGGTTTTAAAAACTTATTTGTGTTGCAATACAAAACAAAAATTTAATTACTTTTCAGAGCCATTTGAGAGTTTGAACTATCACTCTAAAAATTTAGCAGTTTTCTTACAATCAAGAACATTATTCTACATAACCAAATAAATTGCTCAAATCATGAAATTTGTTTTGATGCATGAGGATTAGATGGTAGTCTGCATCAATATGCATTTAAATGTTGCCACACATCTCAATAATGCATTTTATATAGCAAAATAATCAAAGTCAAACAAATAATGAAATCTCCCTTCTTTGACTTACTTCTTCAGTGTTCTTTACTAAAGAAAAGTTTATGGGCTTTTCTTTGTGATTTGTGATGTGTATGTTTTTAAATTTCTTTTTAATTGTGGTAAAATATACAAAACATGAAATGAACATATTGAATATTTTAAATGTATATTTTAGCAGCATTAAGCACATTTACATCATTGTGAACTCAATCTCCATAATACTTTTCATCATATAAAATTGAAACTTTATGTTCATTGCACAATAATTCACCATTTATCCCCCAGACTCTGGCAAACAACATTCCACCTTTTGCACTATGAATCTGATTATTCTTGGAAGCTCATAAAAGTAAAATCAGACAGTATTTACCTTTTCTGACTTGCTTATTAAATTTTGAAAAATGTTCTCAAAGTTCATCCATGAGGTAACATTCTACTGATGATGGATATTTACTTGGAATTACTTTTTAAATATTGCAAGCAATGCTTCTGTGAATATAGGTTTACAAATACCTTTTCAAGTCTTTGCTTTTAATTATTTTTGGTGTATATTCTGAGGTACAGTTGTTAGGTTGTATAGTATCTTTTTTTTTTCTTTTTAAGATGAACCATACTGCTGCTCATGTTTGCTGCAAAATTATACTTTCACACAATGCAAAAGGTTTTCCATTTCACCAAATCTTGGATAATATTTTTTTTGTTGTTGATTTGTTTTTGTTTGTTTGTTCTTTGATAATCACTTTCCTAATGGGTGTGACATGCAATCGCACTGTGGCTTCGATTTGCATTTTCCTAATGACTAGTATGTTGGGTATCTTTTCACTGGCTTATTGGTCATTTGTATATCTTCTTTGGAGAAACATCCATTCACATCCTTTGCCCATTTTTAAATTTTTTATATAAATTTATTTATTTTAATTGGAGGTTAATTACTTTACAATATTGTATTGGTTTTGCCATACATCAACATGAATACGCCACAGGTATACACATGTTCCCCATCCTGAACCCCCTTCTCTCTTCCCTCCCCATACCATCCCTCTGGGTCATCCCAGTACACCAGCCCCAAGCATCCAGTATCATGCATCAAACCTGGACTGGCGATTCATTTCATGTATGATATTATACATGTTTCAATGCCATACTCCCAAATCATCCCACCCTCACCCTCTCTCACAGAGTCCAAAAGACTGTTCTATACATCTGTGTCTCTTTTGCTGTCTTGCATACAGGGTTATCGTTACCATCTTTCTAAATTCCATTCTGGCTTACTTCACCTTTGCCCATTTTTTATCAGTTTACTGAGTTGTAGAGTTTTAAAAATACATTCTGGATATTAAGTCCATAACAAATATATGGTTTATAAATATTCTATTTTATTTCATATGTAGAGTTTTCACAATGATTATTGTGTCCTTTGGAGCACAGGAGTTTTAATTTTGGATGGAGTCCAATTTACCTATTTTTATTTTGTTGAATCTTTTTTGACAAATTATCAAATAATGAGTGACCCAGTGAAACACCAGACACTCCAGCTTCTGATCCCCGGTCTCTCTCTCTCTACCAAGCCCACTGTGTGGCCCTCTGACATGCAATGTAACATCTGAAAGAGAACCTACCTTTGTATAATTAAAGTCAAGGGACTGAATTCTCTGTGGAGGTAAAGGATTTAAGGTCCATGATACCATATGATGGCTCAGTCTTTGAAAATGTGGCTCCTTTGGACCATCTGAATAGCTGCTGCTAAATGTTTCTAAAAGAGACAGAAGGAAAGCCTGGAATAGAATCAGAGTCAGAGAGTGATTATCACTTTCCAGTTCAGAGATTATAGGATTTATTAGGTGACTCACTACCTGTAAGTATAAATATCAAATGATCTTTTTTCTGAGACTCTGTTACCTTCCCTATTGACCTAAATGCTTCCATGAAAAAAATCAAGTAGCAAATGTGTGTGAAAAAAATCTTGACACTCAATAGATTATACAAATACAAACTTTTCTCATCCTTATTATTAAAATTTGATGTATATTTCTATGTTTAGCATACTGTATACAGCTTTACACAATATCATGGAAGTTTTATCATTTCCTTTCACATCTTGTCTCTCTTTCTCATTCATACTAAAAATAAGAGAGAAGAGAAAACAGAGACTTGCTCTCCTTAGTAAATTATCTTTCATTCATTAGACATATTTATTGGATAAATATGATATACATATATATCTTCCAGTTGTTAGAGACACACCTCAAAAGGCTTCGTGAAATAATCATAAATCATGCTATTTCAATACACTGCTTTGAAAGAGACTCATGAATGTTTAGTTATGAAAAATTCCCTAGACACTACAGAGTACAACTTTTCAGTTTACAAATTATTGGAGAAAGTGATGTGAAACAGAAGAGAACCCCACTTGCTTGTTTATGTTCCAAATATCTCATAAAATATACCAGTTAGTAAAATTCTTGGAATTGGTACCATCAAAGCAAAGAAAAGAAGAATTTAATGAAGTTTGAGTTGTGAAACTGTACAGTCTATGAGGCTTTCCTGGTGCCTGCAATGTGGGAGACCTGGGTTCTATCCCTGGGTCAAGAAGATTCCCTAGAGAAGGGAATGGCTACACACTCCAGTATTCTTGCCTAGAGATTTCCATGGACAGAAGAGCCTGGTGGGTTAAGGCCTATGGGTTCCCAGGGTCGGACATGACTGAACACGTTCACTTTCACTTTTCACAGTCTGTGAAACTCTTGTAAGATGTGGGAATATGGAATAATTTGAAGTGCATGAATAGATATCTTCAGTTTGGCTATATCATAAAGTCTAGAGAAAGCTTGACTCCAGTGTAGTTGTGCATTCTTCCAGAGCCTTATGTGTATCAGGGTCCATGATTTATGCTGTCTTTTCTTCTTTCATATCCACTAATATTTCAGAGTATCTAATCATCTAGACTTTGAGCCATCAGTCTTGTTTTACTCTTTTCCTTTATGTTATCAGCTCTTTTTTTTTTAACCACTCATTTCCTCATATGCCACTAAAAGTCTTCCATACATTTAATTTTTCTCTCATTAAGTCACTTCTTTTCTTTAAAGTGTGTGTGTGTGTGTGTGTGTGTGTGTGTGTGTGTGTGTCTTTCACCTCTCTGGGTCTTATTCTTCAATTTCCATTACAATTGGCATGAAAGAATATAGAAGTATGAAAAGTATGGAAGTATCTTGGATGTCAGAATTTTCCAATTTCATATTTAATTGTAACACTGAATCCAAATTTTAAATTAAGAGAATAAAGAAAAAAGTTGGCAGTTCTTTATGTTGACTACCTTAGGAATAAGACTATATTTATTTATAGAGTTGGGGCTTCCCTGGTGGCTCAGAGGTTAAAGCGTCTGCCTGCAGTGCGGGAGACCTGGGTTCGATCCCTGGGTTGGGAAGATCTTCTGGAGAAGGAAATGGCAACCCACTCCAGTACTCTTGCCTGGAAAATTCCATGGACTGAGGAAGCTGGTGGGCTTCAGTCCATGGGGTCGCAAAGAGTCGGACACGACTGAGCGACTTCACTTATTTATAGAGTTATTAAAATTTTGATATATATTTTGTTGTAGAAAGTTTGGATTCTCTCAACACATAGTCATCATCTAAATAGGTGAAAATACCTAACACACATTTGTTATACAAAGAAAGGAATTTGTGACCTAAGGAATTATTCCCCAATTGCAATATTCAGCATATCTGATTCTGTAAGGTTCTCTACTATGCTCAAATGTTAGCACAAGGAATGCATTTTCTTTTCTTTTCTTTTTTTTTTAAATACTGACATAAGATTTTAATTCCATTAAAATAAAGCCATGGCATTTTAGTGCACTGTTAACAGCAAAAATATCTCTAAGGATATTTCTACTGCCCAGCTCCTCTGTCCATGGGATTTCCTAGGCAAGAATACTGGAGTGGGTTGCCATTTCCTTCTCCAGGGGTCTTCCCTACCCAGGAATCAAACTCCAGTCTGCTGCACTGGAGGCAGATTCTTTCCAACTGAGCCACTAGGGAAGCCTCTTAAGTATAATTAATGAAAATTAATTTTGAATATCAATACATAAACAGAATATTTGCTAGAGAAAATTTTTGCAGCAAAAATATTTTGAAGAAATGTTCCTATCCTACATAAAATGATGTAGAGGCATAAGCCTTATATCATTAAAAAATAGGTCATACAACAATTTTCAAGAACCTGCTATATCCCTGGAAATACACATTATTTGGTTTGATGTAGACAGGGCTACAGTCCATGGGGCCTCAAAGAGTCAGAGACACAAATGAGGAACTGAGCACTTGCGCACAATAGTCACAATTAGACTGTGGATTTTACATAGAAAAAGCTTGATGTACTTCCATTTTTCATTGAAGTGTTAGAGAAAAAAGTAGATAATTGGGTTTCTTTACAATTTAATAAAATTCTACAGGACATATTTGAAAAAACACTGCTTGTTTAGAATTTTTTTAATGAAATGAAAGATAAATGCTTTACACAAAGATAAACATTCACCATGGTAAGCAATCTAGGGTCAGTGGATCAGTGGATATGCAATATCAAAAAGTATGATATGAGTGAGACAAAACCTAGATTTTGTTTAAAGCTGAATTAAAAATAAGATGATGAGAAATTAAGGAAAAACAGATTACTTTATATCAAGGAGAAATAAAAGTATAATGGGAATTTTGATGAATTAAGAAGTCTCCGAGGCTTAGTCTGAGATGGAAAAGTTAAAAGGTACATTACTAAACCCTTCTCTGAATTAGATATATAGATTCCCCTTTGAGGATAATAACATTAATCTTGACTTCCCAGGAGGCACAGTGATAAAGAATCTGCCTGCCAATGCAGGAGGTGTAAGAGATGCTGATTCAATCGCTGCAACAGGAAGATTCCCCTGGAGTAGGAAATGGCAACAACAGGAAATGGCAACCACTCTAGTATTCTTGTCTGGAAAATTCCATGACAGTGGAGCCTGGTGGGCTACAGTTCATGAAGTCACAAAAAGTCAGGCAGGACTAAGTAACTGAGCACAATATTATTCCAATGCAATGTTTCACTGGGCTGGTACCGTACACAAGAAGCAGGTAAAATAGTAGAAGCAATCAAAAAAGAATTCTGTAGTTAGGAGAGTACAAAGTGGAGACATATTGAAGTGAAGTGAAAGTGAAGTCGCTCAGTCGTGTCCAACTCTTTGCAACCTGTGGACTGTAGCCCACCAAGCTCCTCCGTCCATGGGATTCTCCAGGCAAGAATACTAGAGTGGGTTGCCATTTCTTTCTCCAGGGAAGAGACATATTAAAAGAATACAATTGTCAATAGAGAATACTATGTGATCAAGGATATTTCATAAAATTTAGCAACAGACACTTGTAATTATTTTTCCCCTAGATTCTCTGTTGACTGTGTACTTTTGAGTTAGTCAATAATATACATTTTTCTTTTCTTGAAAATAAGGAAAATAGTTATTGAAGTTGTCATTTGGGAAATCTGGATGAGAAAATGATGAGAAAACAATGGACCAAATCACATAACTTACTGTGACCAAAGAGGAGGTAACTGAAGGTTGATGAGAAGTTCTTATACGTGTATACAATACAGTGTGCACTTGAGTACATTGACCTGGTATGCATTTGAAAACTAATAAACAAGTTTCTACCCATTCTGGATTTTGAAGATAACACAAATTATCCAGGATGGTTTGGAGAAACCATACCCTCAATTTGGACTTCATCCTGTTAGGAATCTTTGATTATAGACCCACACACATCTTCCTTTTCTCTCTGGTCTTGGGCATCTTCACAGTGGCCTTCATGGGAAACACTCTCATGGTTCTTCTTATCTACCTGGACACCCAGCTCCACACCCCTATGTATTTGCTCCTTAGCCAATTGTCCCTCATGGACGTCATGCTCATCTCTACTACTGTACCCAAGATGGCCTTCAACTACTTGTCTGGCAGGAAATCCATCTCTCTAGCAGGCTGTGCATCCAGATATTCTTCTATGTTTCCCTACTTGGAGCTGAATGCTTCCTGTTAGCTGTCATGGCCTATGACCGCTATGTGGCTATATGCCACCCTCTTCGATATACCATCCTGATGAATCAGAAACGCTGTGTCTTCATGACAGTTGCTTCCTGGATCTTGGGCTCTCTTGATGGGATCATTGTGCTTGTAGCAGCCCTCTCATTCCCTTATTGCAGCTCCCTGGAAATTCATCACTTTTTCTGTGATGTTGCTGCCCTTTTACCTCTATCTTGCACAGACACCTCTGCATTTGAAAATTTGCTTTTTATCTGTTGTATGGTGATGCTGGTCTTACCAGTCTCTGTGATTATTGGTTCCTATTCAAGAATTCTTCAAGCTGTCATCAGCATGGATTCCAAGGAAAGTCGCCGCAAGGCCTTCACCATCTGCTCCTCACACTTGTCGGTGGTTGGACTCTACTATGGAGCTGCCATGTTTATGTACATGAGACCAGCTTCTAATCACACACCAGACCAGGACAAGGTGGTATCAGCTTTTTATACCATCCTCACCCCCATGCTGAACCCTCTCATCTACAGTCTTCGAAACAAAGAGGTATCTAAAGGATTTCAGAAACTGTTGAGGAAAGGAAAATTAATTTTATACAGCATCTTTGAGTGCCCACTGTGATCAATACTCCTTCCCGGAAACTTGAGTCCCTTGCATCGGACTCAAATTATTTTCAATTTAAAATACCTTCATTTATAGTTTATATAAACATCACAGGTAAAGAAGACAGTTTAGATAACAGCATAGGCAGTTTCACCGCTGTGAATTTCTTTTATACCACTAGTTGTTAGACATGAGTACCTGATTTTAGGATGCCTGTTTTTAACTCAGGTATGAGTCTGATGATTTTGCTTTATCCAAGACAAAAGGTTGGAGTCGAACCACTTAAATCTCTATTTAACAATTCAGTTCAGTTCAGTCGCTCAGTCATGTCCAACTCTTTGCGACCTCATGAATTGCAGCATTCCAGGCTCCCTTTCTATCACCATCTCCTAGAGTTCACCCAAACTCACATCCATCAAGTCTCTGATGCCATCCAGCCATCTCATCCTCTGTTGTCCCCTTCTCCTCCTGCCCCCAATCCCTCCCAGCGTCAGAGTCTTCCAATGAGTCAACTCTTCGCATGAGGTGGCCAAAGTACTGGAGTTTCAGCTTTAGCATCATTCCTTCCAAAGAAATCCCAGGGCTGATCTCCTTCAGAATGGACTGGTTGGATCTCCTTGCAGTCCAAGGGACTCTCAAGAGTCTTCCCCAACACCACAGTTCAAAAGCATCAGTTCTTCGGTGCTCAGCCTTCTTCACATTCCAACTCTCACATCCATTCATGACCACAGGAAAAACCATAGCCCTGACTAAATGGACCTTTGTTGGCAAAGTAATGTCTCTGCTTTTGAATATGCTATCTAGGTTGGTCATAACTTTTTTTCCAAGGAGTAAGCATCTATTAATTTCATGGCTGCAGTCACCATTTAACAACTACTTACCTTAAATGAACTTGTCTTCATTTTAGCCCTATTTGAACCCATGTTTTGACTTTTATTCCTGACTCTTCCCTACTTAATTCCAAAGATTTTAGAAATTGATAGTTAACGTTGACAATGCTGTCAAATAAGTCATATGTCTAGATAAGCTAACAGCGATTTATACTTTTTTTTTGCCTTTAAATAAAAAGTGAATATTTTTATGAGTCCACATAAAATATCTATTTCTTTAAGCTGCACAACTTTCATCTTTATTGTAATTGACTTTATTTGTCACTCAACCTTATATTGATAACTAAAATCTATTTGAAGATATTAGAAAAGTAACAAACAGTTTCTAGAATTGCTGATCATGATTTTGTACACAGCTGTAAAAAAAATATTTCCTATAAATTATACCACAAAACTGGAAATTTTTTTCTTAGAGGAAACTTATGGTCTCCAAATGTCCCCAACAGCTGTTTTAATGTTCTGTTGAGTACCCACACATTGATGCAACCAGAGTCATTAATTTTTTGCAATTTACAAATGCAAATAATCTATATCTTTAAAAACAATCCTTACATGCTCATGAGATTAACTTGATTTATATATATATATATATATATATATATATATATTCTCAGGATTTTTTTAAAAGAAAATTCACATACAATGAAATTCAACACTTTAAAGTTCAAAGTCCAGTTATTTTTCAGTAGATTCACAGATAAGTGCAATGATTATCATTATCTAATTCCAAAAGAACCCCCCAAAGTATGCTCATACCTATTATACCCACTAGCATTCATTCATCATTCCCTTCTCCCCCACCTGCAGGCAATCACTATGCTTTTCTCTGTGGCTTTTGCCTATTTAGGATGTAGCATATAAATGAAATCTGCAAATGTGGTATTATTTCGTGACTATTTTCTCTCACTTACCATAATGTTTTCAAAGTTCATGTTGAAGCACATATCAATTCTTCTTTACTTTATGTGAATAAATAATATTCTACTTAACATTATATCACACTTTGCTTATCCAATCATCAATCGATAGACATTTCAGAACTTTTGGAGAAGGAAATGGCAAAGAGCACTGGAAGAAAGAGCACTCCAGTACTCTTGCCTAGAAAATTCCATGAATGGAGGAGCCTGGTGGGCTACAGTCCATGAGGTCGCAAAGAGTGTGACACGACTGAGTGATTTCACTTAAGGCTTAGAAAATAAGATAAAGACCTCAAAGAAGATAAAGACCTCACCCTCAGGCCTGGAAAAAAAAGATAATTAACTCAAGGGCCCTTGCTGAACCATTTGACTTCAGGGATAACAAAACTGAATTTTAAGCCTCACCCCAATACTCCAGACAGATTGCATCACTTTCCATCCCCTACCTGGACCTTTCCACCACCTGCTCAACCGCAGCTGTCATCTCAGCTAAAGACTACCCAAAATGCCAGCTTGACTAAAAACCTCCGTTATCACTTCTGCAAACGTTCCCTTAAATGTGAAGCCTCCCTGATCCCTTGCATGCTCAGCCCCATCAGTAGACCAACTGTCACCCCTCTTTGCCTGAATAAAAGTTAACCTGTCTCCGTTGAGGTCATCTTCCTTTCTTCTTTGCCTCATTCAAACTATTCCTTACAAAATTGGTTATAATTGTATTTTTGTTGTTGAGTGTTTAGGCTTCTTTTATATTCTGGATAATAGACTCTTATCAGATATATTTTGCAAATATTTTCCCTTTCAATGTGTTGTGTTTTCACTCTGTTAATAACATCCTTAGAATTAAAATTTACAAATTTGTTTTATTTTGATGTAGTCCAAATTATTTAACATTTTAATGCTTAAGTTTTTTGCATAATTTCTGGAAAATCATCGTTTAATACAAAGTCAAAAAATCAATGTTTCCCTCTTGAGTTTTATAGTTTTAGTTCTTATATCTATGTCATTGGTACTTTTGAAGTAATTTTGTGTGTATGATGTGAGACAGGGTCAACTTTCTTATTTCGCTTTGCTATATCCAGTTGTCACAGCACCATTTATTGAAGAGACATTGCTTTCTCCATTATTTTTATTTTTGGTAAATCTGTAGAAAGTCAGTTGACTATAGATGGATATAATTACTCTTGAACTGTTAATTCTATTTCATGCATCTACATATTTATTCTTTTGTTATTGCTGTACTGCCTTGATTACCATAGTTTCGATGTAAATGAAAACTCTTTTCTGAGTTTTGTTAGGTAGTTAGAATAGGAAAAAAGAGTCAAGAATGGTGGGGGCATTCCCTTCCTTCTTTTGACAAGGAAGGGAAAAGCCCATGAAAATAGAATAAAGGAAGGTCTGAGAACCAGAGTAAGGACCTCGGGTAGAACAAACAGCACTCCCGGCCAGTCCAATTTACACACGCCAGGCCCAGGGGGAGGAAAAAACATATAAGAAGAGGAGCCAAAGGGCCAGAGGTCTCTGTCTCTGTCTCTCTCTCTCTCTCTCTCTTTCTTCTTTTCCCATCTTTTGGGTTGGCATACCCTCATACCTAGAGAATATATTTTCCTTTATTTTCTAAATAAAACTGAACTGTAACACGGAGCTGTAACACTGTCCGAGAGCTGTGATGCACCAAGGGCTTTAACGTCCATTATTTCAAATTTTGTTGTGACGAGACAAAACCGAGAAAATGACATACTCCCCTGACAGTGTGCATTCTCTTTGTTCTTGGTAAAACTTGCTTAAGCTATTCTAGGTATCTTGAAATACTGTATAAAATTTAGGATTTCCTTGACAATTCTGAAATAGAGCAGCTGGAACTTTTTTATAGAGATGGTATTGCATCTAAAATCAATTTGGGGGATGTTTCCAAGTTAACAATAATATTCCTCTAATTGACTGACACAATATCTTTGAATTTCCTTCTCTTAGTGTTTCTTTTTCTCAAAATTTTGCAAGCATAAAAATCTGTTGTTTTGTTTATTAGTAAATATATTACTCTTTTTGATGGTATGACATATGAACTGTTTACTTAATATTATTTTCTTGTCGTTCATTGCCAGTGTCACTCTGTTACTTTTTTGACATTGAGGCAACTGTGCATCTTTTTTTTTCTTTAATTAATTTTTATTTTTTAGTTTGTTTTGCTTTACAATATTGTATTCATTTTGATACACATCAACATGAATCAGCCACAAGTGTACATGAACTCCCAATCTCAACCCCCAACTCCCCCCTCCCGCCCCACACCCTCTCTCTGGATTATCCCCGTGCATCAGTCCCAAACATCCTGCATCCTGCATCAAACCTGGACTGGCGATTCGTTTCACTTATGATATCACACATGTTACATGCCACTCTGCCAACCCATCCCACCCTCTCCCTCTCCCGCAGAGTCCAAAAGGCCATTCTATACATCTGTGTCTCTTTTGCTGTCTTGCGTACAGTTTTATCATTACCATCATTCTAAATTCCATATATATGTGTAAGTATACTGTATTGGTGTTTTTCTTTGTGGCTTACTTCACTCTGTATAATCAGCTCCAGCTTCATCCACCTCATTAGAACTGATTCAAATGTATTCTTTTTAATAGCTGAGTAATACTCCATTGTGTATATGTACCACAGCTTTCTTATCCATTCATCTGCTGATGGACATCTAGGTTGCTTCCATGTCCTGGCTATTTAAACAGTGCTGCAATGAACATTGGGGTACACGTGTCTCTTTCAATTCTGGTTTCCTCGGTGTGTATGCCCAGCAGTGGGATCGCTGGATCATAAGGCATTTCTATTTGCAATTTTTTAAGGAATCTCCACACTGTTCTCCATAGTGGCTGTACTAATTTGCATTCCCACCAACAGTGTAAGAGGGTTCCCTTTTCTCCACACCCTCTCCAGCATTTATTGCTTGTTGACTTTTGGATCGCAGCCATTCTGACTGGTGTGAAATGGTACCTCATTGTGGTTTTGATTTGCATTTCTCTGATAATGAGTGATGTTGAGCATCTTTTCATGTGTTTGTTAGCCATTCGTATGTCTTCTTTGGAGAAGTGTCTATTTAGTTCTTTGGCCCATTTTTTGATTGGGTCATTTATTTTTCTGGAGTTGAGCTGCATAAGCTGCTAACTGTGCATCTTTTAAAATATTTTTCCTCTATGTGATTATTTCTTATTTTCTTTTAATGGCTTTTCTATGTTTTAGTGTTCATCTTTACAGAGATGATCTCATTTTGTTTATACAAATATTGACTTCATTGTTTACTTCCAGATGTATGCTTTTACTGTTTGTGTCTATGCAATCACCAGACAAGCTCTCCTAGAGACTCTGTATTTGGGATAGCCTGAATTATCATGCTCTTTTTTTTTGCAGACATATTTATGGTTCTTCTGAAAGATATACTTTGAAGCATAATCATCCAAGAAATCCAGAACTATTTAGTTCATTCCTATCTCAAACTTTGCCTAAATTAATTTCATTGCCTATGGCTCCCCAGGTGGTGCTAGTGATAGGGAACCTGCTTACCAATCCCGACTGAAGTGACTTAGGATACACACATGAAAACAAATATTAGACTTTGGTATTTCTTTCTCTCCCTGGATATTATATAGTCAGGTAAAAACTCTGCAGTCACAGACTTGTCTTCACAACTCAGCCTTCTCACTAGATATGTAACCATGGGCAAATTAGCATATTCTCTCTGCTTCAGTTTTATGTCTGTTAAATGGGGTGAAAATTATAATAATGGGAAAATGGTGTGAATTATATGAGTGTATATTTTTGAGACACTATAGAACAGTCCCATGTACATTAGTACTTTGCAAGAATCAGAGTTTTAAAATCATTATGAGGCCTAAAATGTACTGATGTTTATGATTTTTAAGTGTGTACATTCATACACACAAACAGATATTCAACTATATACTAAGTAAGCTGGGCTTTGTGCTGTGCTGTGTTGTGTCCAAATCTTTGTGACCCTATGGACTGTAACCTGCCATGACTACATGAGAACTGGAAATATATATGAAAAATATGAAATTATGTTTCTATCATTTTGCTTTCACAGAGGATAAAGTAATTATTTTAAAGCAATTTACTGAAGAAGAAATCTGAATCACTAATAAACATATAAAACAGCTACTCAAATCAGTAATGAAAATTCATACAATTATAAGAATGAGAAACCATTTCTTGCAAATAGGTTTACAAAGTGGTTTTTTTTTTTTAAGTAAGCAATAGAAAATGATTTTTGAGGTTGTGATGAAAAGAAAATGCTATTTCTGTTTATGTAGCTAATGAGAATGTAAAATAGCTCAAGCATTCTTGCATGTGAATGGACAGTATTTTTAAAAATTCACATATTTCCCTTATAAGGGCCTTATTCCTATCCTACATTACTCCTGAGCAAAAACATCATTAGCAAGATGGAGAATGACATAAAAATTGAAGTTAATATTAAAACAGTGATAGATTCATGGAGAGATAGTAGTTCAGAATTGGACACGAAAATAAGATGAAAGAAGAATATCATAAAATTTATAATTAGCAAGCATTTGTTAGGATCTGGTATTCAGGAAAAATATTGAGTGAAGATATATAGATGTAGTAATAATAATATTAATGAAAGAGTAAGAGAGCAAATAAAAATCTTAGGGAGTCAAATTATTTCATGGAAGAAAAATTAACTAATTATATAGTATCTGGAGACAGTGACAAGACAACCAGGACTAGAACAAGAGAAGCTGACCACAAAAGTCAAGTTTTCAAAAAAAGAATAAATTAAAATAATATTGACATCTCTAGTATAGGAATCTCAAGTCAAATGACTCCAAATCTCAAGTCAGTTCACTCCACTTGTGAATCATCAATTTAAAAATAAATAGTGAATTTTAATAGTTTTACTTAGAGATAATAAAACTTACGGCTCAATGAGTATTTACTCATTTTGAAATGAGGAACCTGAATGTTCTTTTGGAATTTATATAGTTAGTAATGAAATAATTAGAAATTATGAAAGATTTTAAAAAAGGAGTGTGAATATAGAGTGATTAATATATGAATTAGTCAGAAAATACAGATGATAAGAATTAAGGAATTTATAATTATTAATCTAGAAAGTGACAAACTTTTATATTGATATTAAATATTAATAAGATTCACATTTTAAAGATAGAAAACTATTTTTATATGAGGCCTTAGGAGAAAAAAATGAGTGATCACATATATAACTGCAATTAAAGACAAGGGACTGGATAACCTGGAGGGATTTCAAATAGAAATCTCAGATGACTTAGCAAAATTTTATAAAATAAGTTTTCTCTAGAAATGTAAGCATTTTTATCTAACAAGTGGTGCCATGTCTTCTTAGGAACATTTGCAAGTGATAGCTTATGATGAATGGTGTTGGATTCATGATCTCCAAAGAAAATTTAACTTCAGGACCAAGGACCAGGCTTGATCACTCAAGAGCTTTTGTATAGCAGGGTTTTATTAAGGTATAAAAAGAGGACAGAGAAAGCTTCTGATATAGACATTAGAAGGGGGATGAAGAGTGCCCCCTGCTAGTCTTTAGCAAGCTGTTTTATGTCTGTTAGAAAGCTATTAATCTGATAAGAGAGACACCTCAAGGCTGACAGCATTTCACCATGCCCATCTCCTACAATATGCATTTTTGAGAGAGGATGGTACAAGGTGTGTCATCCCCCAGTCATAAAACTATTGATATGAATACTGGTTTGGTGAGCTATTATCTCCCAGGTTTGAGAAAAGAAAAGTTAGTCTTAGGTGGAACCAAAGAAAGGCAAATTCCAAAGCAAATACATAGTTTCATTAACATATCTTAAGAAAAACATTTCCACAGAGAAACCGCCTTTAATTTTCTATGGAGAAGGAAAAAAAAAAAAAAATCTGGGAATAGTAGTTTGTTTCCTCCTGTTCCTTAAGGAAGAGATAAAAATTGTCTGATTCTTGCAGCCTATTTCCTCAGTGTGGAGACCCCTGGCCTTCCTGCCTGTTACCTCTCAGAAGGTAAGTCTGAGGGAGATGATAATTATTTCAAAATATCTCAGTATTTCAGGAGTACAGCAGGATGGAGCTATGTTTTATTCAAAAGCTATATATTAGAATAAGCTAAAATGATTACTTTTGATAGAGATTAGCATTGCAGGAAGGGGGATCCCTTTCAGGGCCCGAAACTGGGCTCTTGTCTAACACTCAGAAATGAATTGTCCGAGGAGACACGTGAGCTATCAAAGCAAGAGATTTTATTAGGAAAGAGTGCCCGAGGAGAGAGCAGTAAGGTAAGGGAACCCAAGGCAAACTGCTCTGCCACATGGCTCACAGTCTCAGATTTTATGGTGATGGGATTAGTTTCCAGGTTGTCTTTAGCCAATCATTGTTCAGCCAAGTTGAATGCCAGCGAGAAGGATTCTGGGAGGTGGTCTGACATGTGGTGTCTCCTTTTGGCTCTTCCGGTTGGTAGTGGCTTATTAGTTTCGTGTTCCTTACCAGGACCTCCTGCCATAAAACAACTCATGCAGATGGTTACTATGGTGCCTGGACAGGGTGGGTGGTTTCAGTTAATGTGCTTCCCCTGACATTAGTACAAAAGTCATAAAATAATGGATAATTATGCTGTGCTTTAAATCAGATTTTCTGTCAAATAAAATGCACAATTTTAGTTAATTTTGCAGAACCACACAAATTTTTTTTCCCCAAAGCCAAAAACCAAAATACTAGTTACTGCTCTGCGTTACACCCAGAGGAGAAAAAAAACCAGAAAAAACATAGAAAGGAAGCCAATGCCTTCAATAATGAAGTAAGAGGTAAGAGAAGAAGAAAAAAAAAATAGATGTATAAACAGACATTTAAAAATACGCTGCTGTGAAGCCAGAGAATCCCCTGAATGAATCTGGCTAAGGAAATTGAAAAGATAGAATAGTCTAAAGTATGGGTAATCTCTCTTCCCTCCTATAGTATTTATTTATTTAAAAATAGTTATGGGTATTTTATATATATATATAAAATATATATATATCTCGAAGAAGGCAATGGCACCCGACTCCAGTACTCTTGCCTGGAAAATCCCGTGGATGGAGGAGCCTAGTAGGCTGCAGTCCATGGGGTCGCTAAGTCGGACATGACTGAGCAACTTCACTTTCACCTTTTGCTTTCATGCATTGGAGAAGAAAATGGCAACCCATTCCAATGTTCTTGCCTGGAGAATCCCAGGGATGGGGGAGCCTGGTGGGCTGCCATCTATGGGGTTGCACAGAGTTGGACACGACTGAAGTGACTTAGCATATACATATATTTTAAAAACTATATCCCAGGTAATATCCATACTTTGTAAACATGATCTCATTTAGTCTTAATAACACCCTACAATATAGATATAAAAAATGTCAAATTTTACAGAGTAGAAAATAAAGCTTAGACAAGTTAGCTAAGATCACAGATAAAATGATTTGTTCCAGGTGTTTGAACTGTGCTGTTGCACTCTAGTCTGCTTCTCCAAAAAAATGACCTGTACCAGGATATTTCATGGATACACCTTATCTTAATAGATAGAGTTAGTAATGGTCATATTGATGAGAAATTTTATCTACTACAATTCACTATTATAAGCAACATGTACTATTAGATATATGTTGAGGTGGTGGCTCAGAGGTTAAAGCATCTGCCTCCAATGCGGGAGATTCAGGTTCGATCGCAGGGTTGGGAAGATCCCCTGGAGAAGGAAATGGTAACCCACTCCAGTATTCTTGCCTGGAGAATCCCATGGATGGAGAAGCCTGGTAGCTACAGTCCGTGGGGTCGCAAAGAGTCGAACACGACTGAGCGACTTCACTTCACTTCACTTCTTCTTCACTATTAGATATATTTCTGATTAACAGTTTCTCAATCCCTTCTCTTCACCTGGTATTTGAGTAATCCTATCTCATTTCTAAACATACATGCTTTCTTCCACACTTTTGTAGAAAGAATTTTTATTAATATCATAGAGTGGCATGCTAAATTCTATAGAAAAACATAACAGAAAATCTCATTGACTTCCCAGCAATTCATGAGTCTTCAGATGGCTCATAATGACTCTTAACTTCTGAAAGGATAATCCACACTACATATCTGAGTTGGCTGGTTGCTGAAATTAGATTATATGCCTTTTGAGAAATCACTTGTATTTTAATTATGGAACAAATATGCCTGTTAACTATGTGGTTTATTTATCCAAATCATTAAAGCTAAAATTAAGTCTAATATCTCTTATTGACAAATTTTAAAAAATGATTCTCTGAAAAATAAATTTTCCTGTATGTGCTGTGCTAAGTTGCTTCAGTCATGTCTAGCTCTTTGTGACTTCATGGACTATATCCTGCCAAGCTCCTCTATCCATGGGATTCCCTTGTCTACACATTTTTAAAAAATGATACTCAGAGAAATAAAATTTGCTATATATATAGCCATTATAGCAATGGTGATCTAGACTAAAAATCCTTGATATTTCCATAACAAAATATTGGAGATTTCTCATATGTTGTATTATCCACAGTGAATATGTTCATCATGGCATGGGAGAATCATACTTTAAACTCTAACTTCATCTTGCTGGGAATCTTTGATCACAGTCCCACCCACATCTTCCTCTTCTTTCTGGTCTTGGGCATCTTCACAGTGGCCTTCACGGGAAACACTATCATGGTTCTCCTCATCTACCTGGATACTCAGCTCCACACTCCCATGTACTTGCTCCTCAGCCAACTATCCCTCATGGACCTCATGCTTATTTGTACCACTGTACCCAAGATGACTTTCAACTACTATCTGGAAAGAAGTCCATCTCTCTGGCTGGGTGTGGAACCCAGATATTCTTATATGTGTCCCTGCTTGGATCTGAATGCTTCCTGCTGGCTGCAATGGCCTATGATCGGTATGTTGCCATTTGCCACCCATTACGATACTCAGTTCTCATGAGCCAGAAAATCTGCTGTCTCGTGGCTGTTTCTTCTTGGGTTGTTGGTTCTTTTGATGGCATAATTGTTATTGCAGTTGCATTGTCCTTCCCATATTGTGGTTCCCGGGAAATACCCCACTTTTTCTGTGATGTCCCTGCCCTTCTCACTCTCTCATGCACTAACACATTGTTATTTGAAAGGTTAATGTTTATTTGCTGTGTAATTATGCTTCTTTTCCCTGTAGCAGTCATTATTGCTTCCTATGTCCATGTTATTATGGCTGTCATTCGCATGGGATCTGGAGAGGGTCGCCGAAAAGCTTTTGCGACCTGTTCTTCCCACCTCATGGTGGTGGGAATGTATTATGGAGCTGCCATGTTCATATATATGCGGCCTGTGTCTGACCGATCCCCTACCCAGGACAAGATGGTATCAGCCTTCTACACCATCCTCACTCCCATGCTGAATCCCCTCATCTACAGCCTCCGAAATAAGGAAGTGGCCAGAGCATTCATGAAGGTGTTAGGGAAGGGCAAGTCTGGAGAATAAATTGCTTAATTAACTTTTTTTTGCAGTTTTGTTTTATGCTTAAATTTATTTAACCAATGTAATTTAGCACTCAATATTTACCCATCTTTTTACCAAAGAAATTATAAACAAGCACACAAGTTTTAGAAAGTTAAAAAAGAAAAAAAAAAAAAACCTGCATGCTTGTTTGTTCCAATATTATATTGGAACATTCAATATATACTCATGGTCATACTTTGAATTTTCTGTAATGAAAGAATTACAGAAAATTCAAAGTATGACCATGAGTAAATATGTACTGCAAGCTAATATGCACAACTATATACTTATTTTATAAGATACCACTTGAGAAATTAGAGGTTTTACCCAACATGAAATTACCACATAATTCCATAATTAAATAGAACACTGATAAATGTTTTGTGATGTGTTTTTTTCTTTTTTAACATATAACAGCTTTGTCTTTAGCAAACCAAAGAATTTTCCTGAATCCAAATTGGTACCTTGGATTAACTGACTTGTTAAATTGAATGACTGAGTTAATTATATACAAATTTAAATATGTATTTATAAGATTATTATAAAATTATCACACTTTAATGAGAAAGAGGTAAAAAGGAATAGATTTATGATTAGGTTTATTAAACCTATCTTATAATGGATTCTTCCCCTCTTCAGGATTTTGGAGAACTGGGGACCTTCCATTTATTTTCTTTTTTTTACTCACATTAGCCTAATATATGGGAAATTGAAATGTGAATATGAATCCTTGATACCTGGATTTTTTACACTTAGATATCTTAATCCTTATATGTGTTGGGCACAGTTGCTGCTGCTGCTGCTAAGTCACGTCAGTCGTGTCCGACTCTGTGTGACCCCATAGACAGCAGCCTACCAGGCTCCAGTCCCTGGGATTCTCCAGGCAAGCATACCGGAGTGGGTTGCCATTTCCTTCTCCAGTGCAGGAAAGTGAAAGTGAATTCGCTCAGTCGTGTCCGACTCTTTGCGACCCCATGGACTGTAGCCCACCAGGCTCCTCCATCCATGGGATTTCACAGGCAAGAGTACTGGAGTGGGTTGCCATTGCCTTCTCCGGTTGGGCACAGTAATTCATGAAAAATGTTCAGTTTTATAAATAGAAAACTGTAAGTTGTCCAAATTCTGATATTTTTCTATAAATCACATGTGTGATCTCACTGTAGGTATTCTTGTAACAATATTTAAATGAAAGTTCAAACCTGGAGATTCATGTGTGTTTATGAGGAACAACCAATATGTCTTAATATGAATTTTTAAATTTAAAAATTTAAATCTTTTAAAACTTTGTTTTAACATCCACCTTGCATTAGGTTTCCTTTCCTACATAACAAATTTATACAACTTGGATTTCTAAATAATAATTATTTATTGAAAGTGAAGTGAAAGTGAAAGTCATTCAGGAGTGTCCAACTCTTTGTGATCCCATGGCCTATACAGTCCATGGAATTTTCAAGGCCAGAATACTGGAGTGGGTAGCCTTTGCCTTCTCCAGGGGATCTTCTGACCCAGGAATTGAAACAGGGTCTCCTGCATTGCAGGAGGATTCTTTACCAACTGAGCTATCAAGGGAGCCCAATTATTTATTATGCCATAGGATGTGTGGGTGGAGATTCTGACATAGCTAAACTAGGTGTTGTACTTCAGGTATCACAAGGGAGCAATCCAGACTCTGGCTGGGGCTGCAGTTTTATGTGAAGTCCAGCATCATTTTCTAAACTCGTGTAGTTGTTGAAATAATTCATTTCTTTGTACATAATTATTTCATGTCAGCCTATTTCTTCAAGGCCAGCATAAGAGTCTCTATGACCTCAGTGAAAGTCTAAGTCTTCTTTTAAAGTTCTACCAAGTGATTAAGTAAAGCCAACTCAGGATAATCTCCTTTAGATTACTTACAGTTAACTGATGTTGGATTTTAATTATGTCTGCACAGTTGCTTTACTCTACCTTGTAGGTTAATATAATTACAGAAGCAACTTCAAGGGATACAGATCATGGGGAAAGTTTAGGAGTCTACCTACTACATACCCAGAGATAATTTACAGATTCTTTTCTCTAAAAGATATAAAAATATAACTTTTTCTGACAGTGATATGAGAAACACTCATAATGTACTAATATATGACTGAAATGCAGCTTTTAAAAATTGTTTTATGTCTCTGAGTTCATAGATATGTGGTAAGGGTAAATGTCCAGGAGTAGGAAAGTTATCATGTATTGAGCCTGATAAATAATTCATAATAACCATTTTAAGGAAAACCATTGTGCTGCAAGAGAACATAGACAACAAAACAAAATCAGAAACAATGGATGAAAAAAAACAAGTTCAACAAAGACAGAAAGCAACAGTGAAAAAAATACACAGAAACCTGGAGCTAAAGAAGGCAATAACTGAACTAAAAACTTAATAGAGAGTTTCTATTGCAGATATAATAAAATAGAAAAAGACTCAGTGAACTCAAGGACAGACATTTTAAAATTATACAGTCTTATGTCAAGGCTGTATATTGTCACCCTGCTTATTTAATTTATATGCAGAGTACATCATGAGAAACGCTGGACTGGAAGAAACACAAGCTGGAATCAAGATTGCCGGGAGAAATATCAATAACCTCAGATATGCAGATGACACCACCCTTATGGCAGAAAGTGAAGAGGAGCTAAAAAGCCTCTTGTTGAAAGTGAGAGAGGAGAGTGAAAAAGTTGGCTTAAAGCTCAACATTCAGAAAACGAAGATCATGGCATCTGGTCCCATCACTTCATGGGAAATAGATGGGGACACAGTAGAAACAGTTTCAGACTTTATTTTTGGGGGCTCCAAAATCACTGCAGATGGTGACTGCAGCCATGAAATTAAAAGACGCTTACTCCTTGGAAGAAACGTTATGACCAACCTAGATAGTATATTCAAAAGCAGAGACATTATTTTGCCGATAAGGTCCGTCTAGTCAAGGCTATGGTTTTTCCTGTGGTCATGTATGGATGTGAGAGTTGGACTGTGAAGAATGCTGAGCACCGAAGAATTGATGCTTTTGAACTGTGGTGTTGGAGAAGACTCTTGAGAGTCCCTTGGACTGCAAGGAGATCCAACCAGTCCATCCTAATGGAGATCAGTCCTGGGATTTCTTTGGAAGGAATGATGTTAAAGCTGAAGCTCCAGTACTTTGGCCACCTCATGCGAAGAGTTGACTCATTGGAAAAGACTCTGGTTCTGGGAGGGATTGGGGGCAGGAGGAGAAGGGGAAGACAGAGGATGATATGGCTGGATGGCATCACGGACTCGTTGGTCGTGAGTCTGAGTGAAGCTGGTGATGGACAGGGAGGTGTGGCGTGCTGCGACTCATGGAGTCGCAAAGAGTCGGACATGACTGAGCGACTGAACTGAACTGAGCTGAATCTTCCATTTAAATGTTTTTTAAAATTTTGAATATGTTTGATTTTTTTAAATTGTAGTAAAGAACACAACATAAAATTTACTATTAAAACTATATTTTTAAATATACTCTTCAATAGCATCAAGTACATTCACATTGTTGTGTAATCAGTCTCTACAACTTTTTCATCTTCTACAACCAAAACTTTATATCCATTCAAAAACAAATCTCATTTCCCTCTCCCCAAGTCCTTGCCAACCACCAATTTCTGTGTCTTTCAGTAAAAATACTCTAGACATTTTACATTAAATATGAGTGGAATCATACAGTACTGCATTTGACTTTTTGTGTCTGGCTTATTTCAGTTAGCACAATGTACTCAAGGTTCTATCCATGTTGTAATATGTGTCAGAATTTCCTTCCTTTTTGAAGCTAACTAATATTTCATTGTATGTATACACCACATTTTGTTTATCAGATTATCCATGGACAGACCTTTGTGTTGTATCCGCTTCTTGGCAATTGTGAATAATGTTGCTAGGAATATGCCTGAGCAGATATCTCTTCAAAATTCTGCCAATTTTGTTGGACATATACACAAAAAGTGAGATCTCTAGATCATATGGTTGATAATATTTTATTTTTGAGAAACCTCTGTACTGGTTTCCATGGTGGCTGCAGCATTTTATATTTCTGCCAATAATGCACAAGTTTCCAATTTCTGCTCATTGTCACTAATCTAGCCCTCCTGGTCCCATCACTTCATGGTAAACAGATGGGGAAACAGTGGAAACAGTGGCTGACTATTTTTCTGGGCTCCAAAATCACTGCAGATGGTGACTGCAGCCATGAAATTAAAGGCACTTACTCCGTGGAAAGAAAGTTATGACCAATCTAGATAGCATACGCAAAAGCAGAGACATTACTTTACCAACTAAGGTCCGTCTAGTCAAGGCTATGGTTTTTCCAGTGGTCATGTATGGATGTGAGAGTTGAACTATAAAGAAAGCTGAGCACTGAAGAATTTATGGTTTTGAACTGTGGTGTTGGAGAAAACTCTTGAGAGTCCCTTGGACTGCAAGGAGTTCTAACCAGTCCATCCTAAGGGAGATCAGTCCTGGGTGTTCATTGGAGGGACTGATGTTGAAGCTGAAACTCCAATACTTTGGCAACCTGATGTGAAGAGCTAACTCTTTGGAAAAGACCCTGATGCTGGGAAAGATTGAGGGCAGGAGAAGGGATGACAGAGGATAAGATGGTTGGATGGCATCACCGACTCTATGGACATGGGTTTAGGTGGACTCCAGGAGTTGGTGACGGATAGGGAGGCCTGGCGTGCTGCAGTTCATGGGGTCTCAAAGAGTTGGACACCACTGAGCAACTGAACTGAACTGAATTGAATGAGTGTGAAGTGATATTGTGATTCTAATTTGCATTTTAAGCTAGTGGAGGTGATGGAATTCCAGTTGAGCTATTTCAAATCCTGAAAGATGATGCTGTGAAAGTGCTACACTCAATATGCCAGCAAATCTGGAAAACTCAGTAGTGGCCACAGGACTGGAAAAGGACTGTTTTCATTCATTGGAAAACAATGCCAAAGACTGCTCTAACTACCGCACAATTGCACCCATCTCACACGCTAGTAAAGTAATGATCAAAATTGTCCAAGCCAGGCTTCAGCAATGCGTGATCTATGAAATTCCTGATGTTCAAGCTGGTTTTAGAAAAAGCAGAGGAATCAGAGATCAAATAGCCAACATCAGCTGGATCATGGAAAAAGCAAGAGAGTTCCAGAAAAACATCTATTTCTGCTTTCTTGACTATGCCAAAGCCTTTGACTGTGTGGATCACAATAAACTGTGGAAACTCTGAAAGACAGGGAATACCAGACCACCTGATCTGCGTATGCAGGTCTGGAAGCAACAGTTAGAACTGGACATGGAACAACAGACTGGTCCCAAATAGGAAAAGAAGTACGTCAAGCCTGTATATTGTCACCCTGCTTATTTAACTTATTTGCAGAGTACATCATGAGAAACGCTGGAATGGAAGAAACACAAGCTGGAATCAAGATTCCCGGGAGAAATATCAATCACCTCAGATATGCAGATGACACCACCCTTATGGCAGAAAGTGAAGAGGAACTAAAATGCCTCTTGATGAAAGTAAAAAGGAGAGTGAAAATGTTGGCTTAAAGCTCAGCATTCAGAAAACGAAGATCATGGCATCTGGTCCCATCACTCCATGGGAAGTAGATGGAGAAACATTGGAAACAGTGTCAGACTTTTTATTTTGGGGGGCTCCAAAATCACTGCAGATGGTGATTACAGCCATGAAAATAAAAGACACTTACTCCTTGGAAGAAAAGTTATGACCAACCTTGATAGCATATTCAAAAGCAGAGACATTACTTTGCCGACTAAGGTCCGTCTAGTCAAGGCTATGGTTTTTCCTGTGGTCATGTATGGATGTGAGAGTTGGACTGTGAAGAAGGCTGAGCACTAAAGAATTGATGCTTTTCAACTGTGATGTTGAAGACTCTTGAGAGTCCTTTGGACTGCAAGGAGATCCAACCAGTGCATTCTGAAGGACATCAGCCCTGGGTATTCTTTGGAAGGAATGATGCTAAAGCTGAAGCTCCAGTACATTGGGCACCTCATGCAAAGAGTTGACGCATTGGGAAAGACTCTGATGCAGGGAGGGATTGGGGGCAGGAGGAGAGGGGAAGACCAAGGATGAGATAACTGGATGGCATCACTGACTCAATGGACATGAGTCTGAGTGAACTCCGTGAGTTGGTGATGGACAGGGAGGCCTGGGGTACTGCGATTCATGGGGTCGCAAAGAGTCGGACACGACTGAGCGACTGAACTGAACTGAACTGAACTGAATGTTTAGTGTGTTGAGCATTAAACCCTTATCCAGTCAAAGTTACAGTAAAGCTGAGGTTGAAAAATCATCTTTTAGAATATGAGGCACTAAAAGACAAGAATTGTGTCTTACTTAAATTTGTATGACATCCGAAACACAATTGGCTGAAAATAAATATTAATGGATGAAAAAGATAATAAATTTGTCAAAGAGGTGTTGCACTTAGTAATCAATAAGGCACTGTTCAGTTCTAATTCAGTAATTTAATGCATACCTATATGCCTACTGGGGCTTCCTTGGTGATTCAGAGATAAAGAATCTGCCTGCAAATGCAGGAGACTTGAATTTGATCCCTGGCTCTGGAAGATCCCCTGAAGAAGGAAATGGCAACCCACTCCAGTATTATTGGCAGGGAAATCCCATGGACAGAGGAACCTGGTGAGCTACAGTTCATGGGACCCCAGAGAGTCAGACATGACTTAGCAACTAAACAACAAACAAGAACAATACCAACTGTGACCAAGGCACTGCTATTACTTGCCCCTTAACTGTGTGATTCCATAGTGAGAAATTAGCACTTATATAAAAAAAATGACTCAGATATACATGGAGTAGATTACAAAGCAAAGAGTTTAGGTGGATGTTATTAGAAAATCGCAAAAAAGCATAGGTAATAAGGTAGAGTTTTACAAATATAAGAAATAGATGGAAAAATGATCATCTCACACTTCAAGAATTTACCATCTACAAAGGAAATATAATTTGTACAAAGTTCTGGAAAGAAAGAGTTTTATAACAACGTATTTTGGCTAATAGCACTACAAATCATAAGAAGGAGATACAGATTTACGCTAATGAATCTGATGATGAAAATCACTCTTACAAAATTCTTTGCGCTTATAGAACGACAGACAAAGACTGTGTATGATTCCTTACTTTACCCCAGTACTATGTTCAGCTTTCTTGGTGTCTAACTTGTGAACACAAAACTCACATGAGTTCAAAGATAGCATTGCTCCTCCCATTTGCTTTCCCTGTCTACCCTGTAAGGACTCTGCTTGTTCTTGCTGTGGGAATGATAAATAAAAGCACTACACAAAGGGTAATCGCTTCAAACTGATATTATCTCTCTTTCAGGGACTTTCAGAAAACAGGCAGCTAAGATACTCTTCTGAACTAGCTCCCTGAGAAACAGAAAATAGGAGATGTTCTGACAGTATAAGTAAGGAATTGCTTGATGTAATAGAACTAAAAGCTTTTAGAAACAGTTAGTGGCCTGCAAGGACACTTCTTGGAACTGAGAGGTCTCACAAGTCCAAACTTCTTTCTTTTTTTTAACTTTAACAACAGTGTTACCTCAGAAATTCTTTACCCTACTCCATCTTCAGGAGATTTTGAAAAGGCTTTTTTTTTTTTCCCCTACTTTCCTGGATTCAGATCTGAAGCTCAAACCTGGGGACAAGGTGAGCAGAAGAGAGTCAGAGATTCTAGTAGAGGAAAGAGGTAACCCAGGCTATTATAAGCAGATCCTTACCCAGACTCAGTGAGTATAAGTAAAACACTGGCAAGGAAAGCTGCCTTTGGAACAACATACTTAAAAAAAAAAAAAAAAGAATAGGACATATTATTAGGAATGGAAGAGTTTAGGATTCACCTGTACTAAGCTAAGGCAGTAAGACAATATGTCCTAGAAATTCTGCAAATACTCAGGGTTAAGTATTCTCCTCTGATCCTGTCGACTGATGGATCCTTTAAAGGACTCCATGCAGCAGCCATGAGACTCAACTAGGCATTTTTTCCTTAACCAGCCACCACTAAATACCACCAAGGCAATTCTCTAAGTATATGTAGACCTCCAGCCATGGGAGGGTTTTACCTTAAAATGTCACTGAAAACACAGGTTCAAATTCCAAGCATGTAGAACTGACTCCAAATTTGGAAAGGAGTATGTCAAGGCTGTATATTGTGACCCTGCTTATTTAACTTACATGCAGAGTATGTTATGAGAAGTGCCTGGCTGTATGAAGCACAAGCTGGAATCAAGAGTGCTGGGAGAAATATCAATAACCTCAGTATGCAGATGACACCACCATTATGGCAGAAAGCTAACAAAAACAAAAGAGTCACTTGATGAAAGTGAAAGAGGAGAGTGAAAAAGTTGGCTTAAAATTCAACACTCAAAAAACTAAGATCATGGCATCTAGTCTAATCACTTCATGGCAAATAGATGGGGAAACAATGGAAACAGTGAGAGATTTTATTTTGGGGGGGGGGCCCTAAAATCACTGCAAATGGTGACTTCAGCCATGAAATTAAAAGATGCTGGCTTCTTGGAAGAAAAGCTATGACCAACCTAGACAGCATATTAAAAAGCAGAGACATTACTTTGCCAACAAAAATCCATCTAGTCAAGGCTATGGTTTTTCCAGTAGTCATATATGGATGTAAGAGTGTGACTATAAAGAAAGCTGAGCTCCAAAGAACAGATGCTTTTGAACTGTGGAGTTAGAGAAGACTCTTGAGAGTCCCTTGGACTGCAAGGAGATCCAACCAGTTCATTGTAAAGAAAATCAGTCCTGAATATTCACTGGAAGAACCAATGCTGAAGCTGAAACTCCAATACTTTGGCCACTTGATGAGAAGAACTGACTCATTGAAAAAGACCCTGATGTGGGGAAAGATTGAAGACAGGACAGAAGGTGACAACAGAGGATGAGATAGTTGGATGGCATCTTTGACTCAATGGACATGAGTTTGAGCAAGCTCCATGAGTTGGTGATGGACAGGGAAGCCTGGCGTGCTGCAGTCCATGGGGTCACAAAGAGTCGGACACAACTGAGCAACTGAACTGAACTGAACCGAACATTCACAGTCTCAACCATGACATTTTCATGTCATGAAACCATTTAGAACAAACCATTCTGAGAGATCCATTCAGTATGTATCATTGTTATCAGATTTAACAATATTATTTTGTAGAGTTTTTGAAATGTTTTTTTTTTTAGTTTTCTTGATAAAACATTCTTATAAATAAAAGAAACTAACAATTTCAAATTAAGACAGCAATAGTAAAAAAAAGATCATGTTGTAGCCTAGTAGGGCCACAGAGACTTATATATGTGTCTAATAAAATTATTTTTATGGCAATGGTTTACATTTATTTATAATTGTGTCTTTCACATCAATGACAACTGTATGAAACAGTAGAAATCAGTAACAGAAATAAAAAAGGGAAAAGCACAAATAAGTAGAAACTAATTTGCCAACAAAGGTCTGTCTAGTTAAGGCTATGGTTTTTCCAGTGGTCATGTATGGATGTATGTGAGAGTTGGACTGTGAAGAAAGCTGAGTGCCAAAGAATTGATGCTTTTGAACTGTGGTGTTGGAGAAAACTCTTGAGAGTCTCTTGGATTGCAAGAAGATCCAACCAGTCCATTCTGAAGGAGATCAGCCCTGGGTGTTCTTTGGAAGGAATGATGCTAAAGCTGAAACTCCAGAGCTTTGGCCACCTCATGCAAAGAGTTAACTCATTGGAAAAGACTGATGCAGGGAGGGATTGGGGGCAGGAGGGGAAGGGGACGACAGAGGATGAGATGGCTGGATGGCATCACTGACTCGATGGACGTGAGTCTGAGTGAACTCCGGGAGTTGGTGATGGACAGGGAGGCCTGGTGTGCTGCGATTCATGGGGTCGCAAAGAGTTGGACATGACTGAGCAACTGAACTGAACTGAACTGAACTGAAACATCATGCTATTAAAAAACTAATGAGTCTATGAGGAAATCGAAGAGGAAACAACAGAAAATACTTAGTTCAGTTCAGTTCAGTCCCTTCTCCTCCTGCCTTCAATCTTGCCCGGAATCAGGGTCTTTTCCAATGAGTCAGTTTTTTGCACCAGGTGGCCAAAGTAATAGAGTTTCAGCTTCAGCATCAGTCCTTTCAATGAGTAGTCAGGATTGTTTTCCTTTAGTATGGAGTGGCTGGATCTCCTTGCAGTCCAAGGGACTCTCAAGAGTCTTCTCCAACACCACAGTTCAAAAGCATCAATTCTTTGGTGCTCAGCTTTCTTCACAGTCCAACTCTCACATCCATACATGACTGCTGGAAAAACCATAGCTTGACCTGGTGGACCTCTTTTGGCAAAGTAATGTCTCTGCTTTTTAATATGTTGTCTAGGTTTGTCATAGCTTTCTTTTCAAGGAGCAAGCATCTTTTAATTTCATGGCTGCAGTCATTATCTGCAGTGATTTTGGAGACAAAGGGAAAAAAAATCTGTCACTGCTTCCAAGTTTTCCCTTTCTTTTTGTTATGAAGTGATGGGACTGGATCCCATGACCTTAGTGTTTTGAATGTTCAAGCTAATTTTTTCATAATCCTCTTTCACCCTCAAGAGGCTCTTAACTCCTCTTCACTTTCTGCCATCAGAGTGGTATTATCTGCTCATCTGAGATTGCTGATATTTCTCTCCACAATCTTGATTCCAGACTGTGATTCATCCAGTCTGGTATTTTGCTTGATGTACTCTGCATATAATTTAAATAAGCAGTGTGAAAATTTACAGCCTTGGTGTACTCCTTTTCCAATTTTGAAGCAATCCATTGTTCCATGTCTGGTTCTAACTGTTGCTTCTTGACTCATATACATGTTTCTAAGGAGACAGGTAAGGTGGTATGGTTCTCATCTCTAAGAATTTTCTAGTTTTTGTGATCCACACAGTCAAAGGCTTTTCCTTAATAATATTTCTAATTATAATTTAACTTTACAAAGCGATTTAGATTCTAACTCTCCTACTAGAGAATCTATTCGGCCAAAGATTTTTCTCTGCAATTTATGTCTGTACCCTGAATGCTTTCTCAGTGCCTGGTGTACTTACTATAAATACACAATAAATATTTGCTAAATAAATGAGAAGATGGCCAAACTAGCAAATATGTGCCGTGGTTTATTTTTAATAATACTGAGATGCAGTTAATATATTCCAGGACCAATGATACAGTGCCTCTTTTAAATTATTTTCAACTATCAGACATTTAAATCTTTCAGTTTGAAAAATATAATCACAAATTATATACTATTAACATTCATGAATTGATAATCTCATTAAATTAGGTGACTGGTTTACACAAAATCTCACAAGTTTATTTGAAACCTTTGTGTCTCTTTGGATGGAAAGGAATGAGGTGTAGTGGAGCAAGTATCTAATATTCTAGTAAGACCATACAGGTTCTGTATGAAGCTGGTTGTAGCCTGACTCTAAGAAAAAAAGTGTACATTGGGCAGATCTAGACAGAGACATACAGAAAGGCAGCTTTAGCCAGAAACTAGATGGTAGTCTTAGAATTAACCATAAATATCGTGGAAGAGAATGTCACTGTTGGGTAAACAAACACAAAAGCCTAGGTGGCATTTAGCAAGTCAGCGTTCAGTGTTCATTAGGATAAAGTAAAAGAAACAGGAGCATAATGAATGTGGGTCTTCTGTTGCAATCTTGAAACTGGTAGAAACAGAATCAGATGGTTCTTTCAAAAGTAGGCTGTCAAATTTGGAGTTTTTAAGCACCTACTTCCCTCCTTACATTATCAGAGATTGGGCCCAACATGAGTGTCATGTGGAAGAACTTCTTTCCAATCTAATTCCATGGGCTCATCTGACAGTTTCAGCAGTCCTAGGTCTTACCTTGGTATAATCAGTGTGCTGGAATAAGCCTTATGGATATAATTCACATGATCTAGTGGGTGGATAAACTAATTCACCATCTCAGAAATCTCCCAGGACTGAGTGTCTTAACATTTGATCCTAAATGGCACCTTATGTGTAGCTAATATGCAAGAAATCATTCTTTTCTTCTCAATTCTTAGTTTATGCTCAAAATCCTTCAAACTAGGATTCAGCAGTATGTGAACTGTGAACCAAGAACTTCAAGACGTGCAAATTGGGTTTTGAAATGGAAGAGGAACCAGACATCAAATTGTCAACATATGCTGGATCATGGAGAAAGCAAAGGAATTCCAGAGAAACAGCCTCTTCTGCTTCATTGACTACACCAAACCCTTTGACTGTGTGGATCACAACAAACTGTGTAAAATTCTTAGATGGGAATACGAGATCACAGGCTGGAATCAAGATTGTAGGCAGAAATATCAACAACCTCAGATATGCATTGACACAACTCTAAAAGCAGAAAGTGAAGAAGAACTAAAGAGCCTCTTGATGAGAGTGAAAAGACTGGCTTGAAACTTAACATGCAAGAAAACCTAATATCATGGCATCTGGTCCAATCATTTCATGTCAAATAGAAGGTAAAACATGGGAGTGGTTACCAATTTTCTTTTCTTGAGCTTCAAAATCACTGTAGATTGTGGCTACAGCTATGAAATTCAAAGATGCTTGTTCCTCGGAAGGAAAGCTATGACAAACCTAGACAGCATATTACAAAGCAGAGACATCACTTTGGCAACAAAGGTCCGTATAGTCAAAATTATGGTTTTTCATGTGCAAATGTGAAAATTGAACCATAAGAAGCCTGCGTGCTGAAGAACTGATGCTTTCTAATTGCGTACTGAAGAAGACTGTTGAGGTTCCCTTGGGCTGCCAGGAGATCAAACCAGCCAGTTCTAAAGGAAATAAACCCTGGATTTTCTTTGAGGGCTGATGCTGGAGCTGAAGCTCCAAAGTTTTGGGCACCTGATGTGAAGAGCCAACTCATTGGAAAAGACCTTCATAATGGGAAAGATAGAGGGTGGGAGGAGAAGAGGGCAACTGAGGATGAGATGGTGGGATAGCATCTCCAACTAAATGGACATGAATCTGAGCAAACTCCAGGACAGAGTGAAGGACAGCAAAAGCCTGGCATACTGCAGTTTGTGGGGTCACATAGAGTTGGACACAGTGTAGCAACTGAACAACAGCAACAACAAATATGCAAGAAATCATTCCTTTCCTCTCAATTCTTGCTCATCAATATCCATGTGATTCCTCTTCTTCCTGAACATACAATTAGGCTTTATTTCTCAGAATCTATGAGGTTATGTGGGGCCATATTCCTGAGTTTGGTTCTATAAAGTATGGCCAGTGGTGTTGTATACGCCATTTCTTGGTCTGATTTGTAAAACTCTTGGCCATTCTTTCACCTTTCTTTATTGACTGCTGAGAGTTTCAAAGCCTTAAAATTAAAGGAGCCATAGCTTGTAGGATTCTGGTCTTGGAATGCCGATAGAAACTAAGTATCTTGCTAACGTTCACTGGGCTTTATATAAGCAACAAGCAAACCTGGGACTTACTAAAGCATTGATATTTAAGGAATGGTATATTAAAATTTCTCTGCTTATTTAACTTATATGCAGAGTACCACATGAGAAACGCTGGACTGGAAGAAACACAAGCTGGAATCAAGATTGCTGAGAGAAATATCAATAACCTCAGATATGCAGATGACACCACCCTTATGGCAGAAAGTGAAGAGGAACTAGAGAGCCTCTTGATGAAAGTGAAAGGAGAAAGTGAAAAAGTTTGCTTAAAGCTCAATATTCAGAAAACTAAGAACATGGCATTTGGTCTCATCACTTCATGGGAAATAGATGGGGAAACAGTGGAAACAATGTCAGACTTTATTTTCTTGGGCTCCCAAATCACTGCAGATGGCGATTGCAGCCAAGGAATTAAAAGACGCTTACTCCTTGGAAGGAAAGTTATGACCAACCTAGATAGCATATTGAAAAGCAGAGACATTACTTTGGCAACAAAGGTCCATCTAGTCAAGGCTATGGTTTTTCCTGTGGTCATGTATGGATGTGAGAGTTAGACTGTGAAGAAAGCTGAGCACCAAAAAATTGATGCTTTTGAACTGTGGTGTTGGAGAAGACTCTTGAGAGTCCCTTGGACTGCAAGGAGATCCAACCAGTCCATTCTAAAGGAGATCAATCCTGAATGTTCATTGGAAGGACTGATGCTAGAGCTGAAACTCCAATACTTTGGCCACCTCATGTGAAGAGTTGACTCATTGGAAAAGACTCTGATGCTGGGAGGGATAGGGGTCAGGAGGAGAAGGGGGATGACAGAGGATGAGATGGCTGGATGGCATCACCAACTCGATGGACATGAGTTTGGGTGGACTCCGGGAGTTGGTGATGGACAGGGAGGCCTGGCGTGCTGCGATTCATGGGGTCACAAAGAGTCAGACATGACTGAGCGACTGAACTGAACTGAAATAAAATGTCTAAAGTTACATACTTTCACTAATAAGTATATACAATAAGATCACATAGTCAAAGATAAGCAGAATGCTAGAAAGGCCAAGAAGCACGTGAAAGATCAAGCTCACTTTTTGCTGATACACAGGTGCTACTGGCAAAAATGCACTACATCATCTGTTCATTTTTTAAATTTATTCCCTAAATGATAAAATTAGGGAAGTACACTTTGTTGTTGAAAATCTGCTACTGTGTCCTGATATATTTAATGGAATTGCATAGTGAAATGACCCATTCTCTTCTCTCTTTTCTCTCTCCACCACCTCAGCTAATATCTTATCAATTCTAAACCCAGGCAACACTGACATGTGCAAATGCTTCTAAGTGAGTACACCCCACTAGCATTGCTGAAATTTAAGTTGCTGGCACTGCTAAGTGCTGAGACTGCAAAATTAAAAAGACCTCTTCTCTGCCTTTGAGCCATTGAGAATCTACTTTGAGAATACAAATATTTAAATAAACTACTAACTCTATGTGCTATAATTAAGATACATACAAGGCAATAAATGAAATACTGATTAGCTTTCTTGAGAAAGCATCTTGAGTTGGGGGTCTGAGAAGGCTGCAGAGAATATGAAATATTTGACTCAGGTGGGAAAGAATGTGCATGTGTTTTTAACACTTTGGAACCTGGAGCTTTCCAAAGGCTGGGAAGGATATGGATAAAGGTACAGGATGGAGATGTGAAACGTGAAGGCGTTTTGTTGAGATGGAAAATCATTTTGTATGGCTACAGATTAAAGTGCAAATAGTGGTAGAAGTGTTGCAGGAAGAGGGACCACTTCCAGGGCCTGAAACTGGGCTCTTGTCTAACACTCGAAAATGAATTGTCCAAGGAAACACATGTGCTGACAAAGCAAGAGATTTTATTGGGGGAGAGCACCTGGGTGGAGAGCAGTAGGGTAAGGGAACCCAGGAGAACTACTCTGTTGCATGGCTTACAGTCTCAGATTTTATGGTGATGGTATTAGTTTCTGGTGGTCTTTGGCCAATCATTCTAATTCAGAGTCTTTCCTGGTGGTGCATGCATCGCGCAGCCAAGATGGGTGCTAGCGAGAGGGATTCCGGGAACTGGACAGACACACAGTGTCTCCTTTTAACCTTTCCCAAACTCTTCCTGTTGGAAGTGGCTCATTAGTTCCGTATTCCTTATCAGGATCTCCTGTCATAAAACAACTCATGCAAATGGTTACTATGGTGCTTGGACAGGATGGGTGGTTTCAGTCAGTGTGCTTCCCCTAACAACTCCTCCCTGAGAGACTTCCTACTCAAGATACTTCTTGGGAACTGGGGCGGAGGTCTCTTTCTTCTGTAACTTCTTCCTTCTGTGCATGGACGTAGGCCTGCCTAGCAGAGCAGAAGTCTCTCTCTACCTGATGTAAGTTGGGGTGTTCCACATCTGAAAACAGCTTCCACCCTTGTTCAGTTCAGTTCAGTCGCTCAGTCGTGTCCGACTCTTTGTGACCGCATGAATCGCAGTACGCCAGGCCTCCCTGTCCATCACCAACTCCCGGAGTTCACTCAGACTCACGTCCATTGAGTCCGTGATGCCATCCAGCCATCTCATCCTCTGTCGTCCCCTTCTCCTCCTGCCCCCAATCCCTCCCAGCATCAGGGTCTTTTCCAATGAGTCAACTCTTCGCATAAGGTGCCCAAAGTACTGGAGCTTCAGTTTTAGCATCATTCCTTCCAAAGAAATCCCAGGGTTGATCTCCTGAATGGACTGGTTGGATCTCCTTGCAGTCCAAGGGACTCTCAAGAGTCTTCTCCAACACCACAGTTCAAAAGCATCAATTCTTCTGTGCTCAGCCTTCTTCACCACCCTTGTAGTAACAGCAATTTAGTTTGAAACTGTTGGCCACTCTCAGAGATGAAATAGACAAGGGCGAAAGAGGAGACCTAACAGAATGGTCGTCTCTGGTCTACGGAAACAGAAGGCAACATTTGGGGTGAGGGTTGCAGGGTTTATGACGCTTTTTGATTGGTTGGTGGTGAGGCAAAGAGCTTGTTCCAGGAATCTTGTGCTTAGTCTGAAGTTACCATCCTCCACCTGAGTGGGGGCTCAAAGACATTGTTATACATATTTCTTTGAGTAGGAACTAGGACCCTGTCTGGAGGCTGTACCAACCTTTGATTGTTTCTCTTGTTTCTGTATCCCCTCCCTTCCCTGATTAGCAATTGTTTGAATCCATCCTTTGGAACTCAGGGAAGGTCAAGGAGGCTGTTCAGTTCAGTTCAGACCCTCAGTTGTGTCCAAATCTTTGCGACCCCATGAATCGCAGCATGCCAGGCCTCCCTGCCCATCACCAACTCCGGGAGTTCACTCAGACTCACGTCCATTGAGTCCGTGATGCCATCCAGCCATCTCATCCTCGGTCGTCCCCTTCTCCTCCTGCCCCCAATCCCTCCCAGCATCAGGGTCTTTTCCAATGAGTCAACTCTTCGCATAAGGTGCCCAAAGTACTGGAGCTTCAGTTTTAGCATCATTCCTTCCAAAGAAATCCCAGGGTTGATCTTCAGAATGGACTGGTTGGATCTCCTTGCAGTCCAAGGGACTCTCAAGAGTCTTCTCCAACACCACAGTTCAAAAGCATCAATTCTTCTGTGCTCAGCCTTCTTCACCACCCTTGTAGTAACAGCAATTTAGTTTGAAACTGTTGGCCACTCTCAGAGATGAAATAGACAAGGGCGAAAGAGGAGACCTAACAGAATGGTCGTCTCTGGTCTACGGAAACAGAAGGCAACATTTGGGGTGAGGGTTGCAGGGTTTATGACGCTTTTTGATTGGTTGGTGGTGAGGCAACAGAGCTTGTTCCAGGAATCTTGTGCTTAGTCTGAAGTTACCATCCTCCACCTGAGTGGGGGCTCAAAGACATTGTTATACATATTTCTTTGAGTAGGAACTAGGACCCTGTCTGGAGGCTGTACCAACCTTTGATTGTTTCTCTTGTTTCTGTATCCCCTCCCTTCCCTGATTAGCAATTGTTTGAATCCATCCTTTGGAACTCAGGGAAGGTCAAGGGGCTGTTCAGTTCAGTTCAGACCCTCAGTTGTGTCCAAATCTTTGCGACCCCATGAATCGCAGCATGCCAGGCCTCCCTGCCCATCACCAACTCCGGGAGTTCACTCAGACTCACGTCCATTGAGTCCGTGATGCCAACCAGCCATCTCATCCTCAGTTCAGTTCAGTCGCNTAATTAGCATAAGCCTTTTCTCACTGTTGAGTCAATGATTGTCGCCAGGCCTCCACGTTCTTAGGCACCTGGGAATATATTAATAAATATATTTCAAGTATAGAAAAGGAAATATAGTAGTTTTTGATGTTAGCAATACTAGACTTTTTTAGTTAATGAATTTTCTCTTTTGTTACAGACTACAGAACTTTGTTATATATCACTGTGTCTTTGCTATAAAAATGTAACTTTATCACTATCTTAAGACTAAATAGATCTTAAGGGGAACATTGCTGAAGGGATTTCATTTGTTGGGCTGATGTTTGCTGCTAAATCTCCATATTCCCTGCCCTTCTAATGAATATAACTAGCATATAAGAGAAATAAGTATTAACCTTTAAGATAATCATATTAACCTTGGGTTAAATAAATTCCTTTCTTGATTGTAACTCACTACACCCTCACCCTATAGGAATGCAACTTTATTTGGAAGTGGTGCCTGGTTTAAGAAAAAACACCCTTGGAAAAAGTAATTTTTTTGGTTATCAGAAAAAAAGGGTCATAAAATGTCAGCAGGCCTCATGGCCAGAAGATGATGTAAAACCCCTAAGACCTTTTTGTATATGTTTGTACAAAACACCTGATTTTGATAAAGGTCAGGACTGCTGACCCCCACATGACTCTGTATTCATCCCTATGTGTAACAAAAGGTATATAAGCAAACCTGAAAATAAAGAAAACGGATCAGTTTCTGGAAAGACTGATTCCTCCATGTCATTCTTTCTTGTTCTCCGTATTTCTGACTGAATTCCCAACTGGAGAGTGGGTGCCCACCACGTCTACTTACTTGTCCCAGCTTTCAAGTCCACGCGAGGAGCCCAAGGAAAGGCACCTTCTGATATTCAAGTGGTGCTGGTGGCCCAACATAAATGGTGTAAATTCCTTGTCTTGGAATTTTATTGGTATCCCACGTAAACCAAGTTATTCAGCCTCTTTTTCTCCACTAATATCTCCTACTATTTTCTGGCTTAATTGCCATCTGGCACATGGGTCCTCACCAAGCCTACTAATTCTGCCTGGGCTTCTAAGATCGGACCGGGGAGGCCTCAGTGCCTCCTCTCCTTTTGGAGAATGGAAAGATGCTGTGGCCTATGTAGGTGGTGATTGGTATTCCACGTAAACCAAGTTATTCAGCCTCTTTTTCTCCACTAATTTTCCTACTACACTATCCATTTCTAATCTCTCTCTATATATCTGTAATTAAATAAGTTTTTTCCTAGGATGCTGACTCCATCCCCACCTTCAAATTACCCTGGATCCACGGGGCTGGACCCCGGCAGTCCCACACCAGTGCCTGATGAGTATCATATACATGGAGAGACATGGATTCTGTGTCTTCCCTAGCCTACATATTCATGTCTATGTCTCTTAACTTTGGTTTGTCTGAATATATTCATTATTATTAACATATTTTTCACTGCTTAAGAATTTTAAGTTTCAAGAATTTTATAGCTACTTATGCTTTGACTCAATATCCAATTGAGAAGAATTTGTTAGAGAATTTTTTATTATTTTAATATACTGTTTTCTGGGAAAATTTTAGTTACATTTAAATTTTACATCAATGTCAATTTCATTAAAAATCTATTTCATCAATGAACTGAGATATCACCAATATCACATGCTTGCTATGATATCATATATCATGATTTTTATTATGTTATACTTATTGTAAGTTAGCAACAAAATATTATAGTTAAGTGTCTTGAAAGCCTTGTCCAAAACTTCACTCCTTTTCTCAAGGTTTCCTTGGGTCTTCTTACATGAACTCTTTCCATACAAATGTTAGGATTAATGGGGATTGCTAGGTATTTGTGTTGGATTTTTTTTATATTTAGTATATTTTTTGTTCAGTTGCCAAGTTGCATCATCTTAAGTACATCATAAATATATCATATTTCTGATATTGCATTGTCCTTACTAGGAACAAAAGATATTGCATTCATTTGCTAGGAATATGGTGAAATATCACAAACTGAGTAGCTTTGCATAAAAGAAATCTTTTTTTCACTTTTAGGCATTCTAAATCTGAGATTGGTTTGTGGAAATAGAACTCCAATTTTCTTTTGACATATCCCTTATATTTGTGACTGTGTGCAAATTTCCTTTGTAAGAGAACACTATATTGTTACATTGGATTGGGGTCCACTGACTCCAGTGTGACCTCAGCTTAATTATATCTGTAGTAACACTATTTTCAATTATGGTCACATTCTGCAGTTCTGGGAGTTAGGATTTCAATAAACAGGACTCCAGTACTCTTGCCTGGAAAATCCCATGGATGGAGCAGCCTAGAAGGCTGCAGTCCATGGGGTTGCTGAGGGTCAGACACGACTGAACGACTTCACTTTTACTTTTCACTTTCATGCATTGGAAAAGGAAATGGCAACCCACTCCAGTGTTTTTGCCTGGAGAATCTCAGGGATGGGGGAGCCTGGTGGGCTGCCCTCTATGGGGTCACACAGAGTTGGACACGACTGAAGTGACTTAGCAGCAGCAGCACTTTAGTTATTAACCTTTTCAGTTTGATTTTCAAAAAAGAATTATTCTCTCACTTGCAAAATAGCCCTTTGCAGCATCAACTCTTAAGTCCAAAATTCTATCTAAATATCATCTTAGTCAGATATAGATTAGACTTCAGCTATAATTCATACTGGCAAAAAAAGTTCTCTTTGAGAGACTATGAAACTAGGCAACGTAATATTTGCTTTCAAAATATAAGGGTGATACAAGTATAAAATAAACATCCCCATTCTGAAAGGGAGAAATTGGAAACAAAATAAGAGTCAGGCAACTCAAGTCTGAAACCTAGCAAGGAAAATTCCAGCAGATGGAAATTAGATACTCTGTCTTCTAGACAAGTTATGGCAGCTTTATTTCTTTAGCCTAGTTGATTAATATTCCACTTCTTCATATATTATTGTGTTTTCCAGGAGTAATTCATTTTTTCTCAATAAGTCTTACACATTTAAGGATAAGTTATTGTTGTTATTTTTTAGTTTGTTAAATAAAAAAATTTCCACTATATAATTCGATGGGTTGTGGTTTGTGTATATAAAGATAGTGGATTTTAGCTTAATTTTATATCTAGCCACTTTATTATATTTTAGGTGTTTAATTTAAAAGCAAGTACATAAAATTAGTATCTTTCTAAAAATGTGAAGCACCAATTTATTTAAAAACATTAAAAGCCAGATTAATGGAAATATTCCTCATTGTCTGGATTAACTAATATGAGTTTTGCAGTATAATTATTGCCTGGATACAAAAAACAGAATTAATATATCTAAAGAAGAATATCCAAATGTAAGTAAATTATATTTAATTAGAATTAGTAGCAGATGTTAGAATTGTGGACTGATATAACAAGTTATAAAAAGATACATGCCTTTCCTATTGCTACTTATATATATTATTTTTAAGTGGATAAATACTCTTTTGAAATGTTAATAAAACAAAAAATAACCTAGAATAATCTCACCAATTGTAGAATTGTATGAAAAAATAAGAAAGTCAGGTTTGGCTTCTACATAAGCAAACTATTTCCAATACTTACTATTTCTCTGGGTGAAAATTGCCAACATGTAACAATATCAAGTATCTTCAAGTGTATTTAAATTTTTTTCCTAATCAAAATTATATTTCAGTTCTGTTCAATTCAGTTCAGTTCAGTCGCTCAGAGTCGTGTCCGACTCTTTGTGACCCCATGAATCGCAGCATGCCAGGCCTCCCTGTCCATCACCAACACCCGGAGTTCACTCAAACTCACGTCCATCGAGTTGGTGATACCATCCAGCTATCTCATCCTCTGTCGTCCCCTTCTCCTCCTGCCCTCAATCCCTCCCAGCATCAAAATCTTTTCCAGTGAGTCAACTCTTTGCATGAAGTGGCCAAAGTACTGGAGTTTCAGCTTTAGCATCACTCCTTCCAAAGAATACCCAGGGCTGATCTTTAGAATGGACTGGTTGGATCTCCTTGCAGTCCAAAGGACTCTCAAGAGTCTTCTCCAACACCACAGTTCAAAAGCATCAATTTTTCAGCACTCAGCTTTATTCACAGTAGTTAGACTCTCTGAAACTAACAAAGGATTGTAAAAGCAAATGTTTAAAAAATACACTTAATTGTATATTTTGAAGATCAGTTTCCTGAAACAAGAGCTTTTGTGTGTGTGTGTATGCTCAGTTGCCTCTGACTCTTTGCAGCCCCATGGACTGTAGACCGCCAAGCTCCTCTTTTAATGGAATATTCCAGGCAAGATACTGGAGTGGGTTGCCATTTCCTTCTGTTACTTTATATTAAAGGTTTAGTTCAGTTCACTTTAGTCGCTCAGTCGTGTACTACTCTGTGACCCCATGGACTGCAGCACACCAGGCCTTCATATATATCGCCAACTCCCGGAGTCTACTCAAATTCATGTCCATTGAGTCGGTGATGCCATCCAACCGTCTCATTCTCTGTCATCCCCTTCTCCACCTGCCCTCAATCTTTCCCAGCATCAGAGTCTTTTCAAATGAGTCAGCTCTTCACATCAGTTGGCCAAAGTATTGAAATTTCAGCTTCAGCATCAGTCCTTCCAATGAACACCCAGGACTGATCTTCTTTAGGATGGAATGGTTGGCTCTTCTTGCAGTCCAAGGAACTCTCAAGAGTCTTCTACAACACCATACGTTAAAAGCATCAACTCTTCAGTGCTCAGCTTTCTTTACAGTCCAACTCTCATCCATACATGACTACTGGAAAAACCATAGCCTTGATTAGATGGACCTTTGTTGGCAAAGTAATGGCTCTGCTTTTTAATATGTTGTCTAGGTTGGTCATAACTTTCCTTCCAAGAAGTAAGCATCTTTTAATTTCATGACTGCAGTCACCATCTGTAGTGATTTTGGAGCCCCCAGAATGAAGTCACCCACTGTTTTCACCATTTCCCCATCTATTTCCCATGAAGTGATGGGACTGGATGCCATGATCTTAGTTTTCTGAATGTTGAGCTTTAAGCCAACTTTTTCACTTTCCTCTTTCACTTTCATCAAGATGCTCTTTAGTTCTTCACTTTCTGCCATAAGGGTGGTCATATGCATATCTGAGGTTATTGATATTTCTCCTGGCAATCTTGATTCCAGCTTCTGTTTCTTCCAGCTCAGCATTTCTCATGATGTACTCTGCATATAAGTAAATAAGCGGGGTGACAATATACAGCCTTGACATACTCCTTTTCCTATTTGGAGCCAGTCTGTTGTTCCATGTCCAGTTCTAACTGTTGCTTCCTGAACTGCATACAAGTGTTTCAAGAGGCAGGCCAGGTGGGCTGGTATTCCCATCTTTTTCAGAATTTTCCAATTTATTGTGATCCACATAGTCAAAGGCTTTGGGATAGCCTTTGATTGTGGCTCACATCATGAACTCCTTATTGCCAAATTCAGACTGAAATTGAAGAAAGCATTCACCAAATCCCTTATGATTATACAGTGGAAGTGAGAAATAGATTTAAGGGACTAGATCTGATAGACAGATTGTCTGATGAACTATGGATGGAGGTTTGTGACATTCTACAGGAGACATGGATCAAGACCATCCCCAAGAAAAAGAAATGCAAAAAAGCAAAATGACTGTCTGAGGAGGCCTTACAAATAGCTGTGAAAAGAAGAGAAGCCAAAAGCAAAGGAGAAAAGGAAAGATATATCATTTGAATGCAGAGTTCCAAAGAATAGCAAGAAGATATAAGAAAGCCTTCCTCAATGATCAGTGCAAATAAATAGAGGAAAATAACAGAATGGGAAAGACTAGATATCTCTTCAAAAAATACCAAGGGAACATTTCATGCAAAGATGGACTTCATAAAGGACAGAAATGATAGGGACCTAACAGAAGCAGAAGATAATAAGAAGAGGTGGCAAGAATACACAGAAGAACTGTCCAAAAGAGATCTTCACAACTCAGATAATCACGATGATGTGATCACTCACCTAGAACCAGACATCCTGGAATGTGAAGTCAAGTGGGCCTTAGGAAGCATCACTAAAAACAGAGCTAGTGGAGGTGATGGAATTCCAGTTGAGCTATTTCAAATCCTGAAAGATGATGCTGTGAAAGTGCTGCACTCAATATGTCAGCAAATTTGGAAAACTCAGCAGTGGCCACGGGACTGGAAAAGGTCAGTTTTCATTGCAATCCCAAAGAAAGGGAATGCCAAAGATGCTCAAACTACTGCACAATTGCACTCATCTCACATGCTAGCAAAGTAATGCTCAAAATTGTCCAAGCCAGGCTTCAACACTACATGAATCTTGAACTTCCTGATGTTGCAGCTGGTTTTAGAAAAGGCAGAAGAACCAGAGATCAAGTTGCCAACATATGCTGGATCATCAAAAAACAAGAGAGTTCCAGAAAATACATCTATTTCTAGTTCTGCTTTATTGCCTATATTAAAGGTTAAATTGAATTAAATCAATAACAAGATATTTTAAAGTAATTCAGTGATAGATCAATGGAGTAAAGGTATAATTTGAAAATATAACTTCATTTATGCTATCTTCTGATATAGGATATTAGCCCTTCCTTGCTATGAAACCTCATTGCTTCCTCCCTACACTGCTTGTCCCCAAATCCTTATCTCCAAGTTTGTTCTTTCCACTAAACTTCTGGCTCATATTGCAGAGGCCATGCATTATCTCTGCCTCATGTATACTAAGCAATTTAAGTCCCAAATTTCAGCTACAAATTTCCTCTCTGATTTCCCACCCTCAGTAATCTGAGTACATACATAGTGGTCTAACCTTACTTCCTCCATCAGTACCCTCTGATACTGAGAGATGTGGCTACACCACATCTCTCATAAAGACTCGAGTTTAAACTTTTTATTGCATTCTTACTCTTTAGATTTATTCCCCAGCAACCCTTTGGTGATGTTAGTATACCTAAGTTCTACCATCTTTTTCTCTTTCTCAATTTTATAATGATGTCTTAGAGTTGGATTTACCAAAAAGAACTGTGAGTTCTGGAGTACTTCATTCCCTATGGCTCTACTATTGCTGGTAGTTGCCAGGGTCATAAAATGTAGGAGTAGGGAGGGGAAGCCAGGTTCCATTCAGGACACAAGACCATATGAGCATGTCTGGTAGTCTGTTTAAAAAGTTCTTTAAAGGATCAATACTTGGTTATAATTTATTTTCCCTTTCTAAATACACATTTGCTTTCATGAATTTTGTACATGTACCATTTATTCCTTTCCTTAAATATAACCTGATTATCCCTGTTTTTTCATAAGTCTCTCAGTGTTCTGTAGAATCCACCCTTTGGCTCCATATCTAATCATATTTTCAACTTTGTCATCACAGTCTGGGGTCATGGATATTCTTGGGCTGCTCACACTGACAAGTGGGTTTCTGTTTCAGTATCTTTACACTTTCTGTTCCCTTTGCTTAAAATATCCCTCTTCAGGTATTTAATGACTGGCTTCTTTGTTTTATTCATGTTTCCAGTGTCATTTTACCCTCTAAATGAAGAGCTCTTAAGCAATCTGAATAAAATATACTTCTCATTATTCACTGTTTTCACCCAGTTTTTATTTTTATTAACTTTCATTTTTCATAACTAGCATTATAGTATGTATTTATTAGTTCATTGTCTTTATTTACCACTAGAATATATGCTCTATAAGAGGTCTTTGTTTTCACCATCACTAACCTAGAATAGAGTTTGACATATAATCAATAGCAAATGAATATTAATGAAATAAATAAATGAAAGAATTATTTAATATTTGAAATTAGTCTCTATTTGAAAACAGTCATTCTAGGAGTCCACTGGATATCATATTTCAAATAAACAGTTGTATCAAAAGTTAAATATAAAAAAATCCCCCAAGCTCATTCACTGAAAAATGTGATGATGATTATTTTTAAAGTTTCCAAAATATATCAAGATTTTATAATCCCAAAGTCACTAAAATAAATAATTCATGTTAACATATTAAGCACAATACCTTAAAAATTCTGGTGGCATAATAAAGTCAGAAATAAAAAATATTTATACCTTGTATACTCAACAAAAGTAACTTTTAAAACTATATATGGTAAAGCTCTCAAAAATGCACAAAGTATCTAAATAGATTTTTCACAAAAGTTGTAGTTACACGAAAAAACATATTAAAAGTCATACAAACGTATTAGCAATGAAGAAAAGCAAATTAAATAGTGATCTATGTATCAATTTGACTAATTGTCCAAGCACACAAAATTAACTGTAATTAGGTACTTTTATTGTAGTACAACTTATTTATTGTAGTACAACTTAGAAAAGTTTTGTAAAAGCAATTCAATTTGGGAAATTAAAAAAAACTTGCACAATTTTATACTCTATGGTACATTGTGGGACTTTGCTTATAGCTCAGTCAGTAAAGAATCTGCCTGCAATGCAGGATATCAGGGTTCAATTCCTGGTTTGAGAAGATCCCCTGGAGAAGGAAATGGCAACCCACTCCAGTATTCTTGCCTGGAGAATCCCATGGACAGAGGATCCTGGTGGGCTACAGTCCATGGGGTTGCAGAGTCAGACATGGCTGAGCAACTAAATCACCACCACCATGGTACATTTTATTAGGAAAAACTACATTCAGATAAAGTTTTCTAGGTTAATTTTTTACTTTAGCACAGTTTATAATTTAGAAATTTGAACACAACATAATTACACAATATTAAAGGGAGATTGTAATTTTGGAGTAATTAAAGTGATAGATATTAGCCTCATTTATGAGTGCCTAGTCTCAAATTGAAAGGAATTAATGCAGGGGACTGGTTACAGAGGTGGGAAAGGGCTGGACTGAAGGCTGAGGAAGCAGGAAAGTGAGTGTTGCACCCAAGAACAAGGAGTCCTTACCAACCACCACAGTCCCATGTGACTCTCACTGCTGAGCTGATGGAGATTCTAAATTTGGGGGATACTGGTGGGACGCTCACCTGCTAATACACAGAAACGCAGATTCTGAGGAACTGAAGCCCACAACCTGGGCATGGTCCCCAGGTACTTACAGCTGAAGCAACTGGTAGAGATCATCATTAAGAACAGGAAAAAGAAAAAGAAAGTCTTGCTGTCTCTCTTTCCCTGATGGCTGTCCTTTCCCTGAACCTAAACTCTCAAACCTTATGAGAAATAAGTTGGAAAAGGAGAAACCAGGTGCTTTCAGAATCTATAGGCTGAAACACTGTAGATGAGAGCACACTCCAGCTCCCAAATGTGGACCTAGCAAACATAAGTCACTGTCGGACCATGCATATCATGAAAAACTTCTATGGCTTGGGAAAATGATCCACATGCTGCCAGGACATAGTCATTAGAAAAAGTTCAGAATAATTTAGTTGCAAGTTCCACGAGGATGAGTTTGCTTCAAGCTATTTGTCACAGTTGTCCTGTCTATGGCATATATTATACAAACACTTGTAGTTTGAAGACAGTATAACAATAGTGTTATTGTTGAGTTGTAAGAGTTTTCACATATTCTGGATATCAAATCCTTATAAGACATGTAATTTACAAATACTTCTCATTCTGTAGGTTGATTGTAGTCACCATGAAAGTGAAAGTAAAACTCACTCAGTCATATCCAACTCTTTGTGACCCTGGGGACTGTAGCCTGCCAAGTCCATGGAATTCTCCAGGCAAGAATTCTGGAGTTGGTTGCCATTTCCTTCTCCAGGGGATCTTCCCAACCCAGGGACTGCATCTGGGTCTCCTGCATTTCAGGTAGACTCTGCCACCTGATCTGCTGGGGAAGATGACATTTTGTAAAACATCCTCAATATTTAGTGTTATACTTCAAATATAGAGTAAATATTATGGTATACACAGACACACACACCACCCTTATGGCAGAAAGTGAAGAGGAACTAAAAAGCCTCTTGATGAAGGTGAAAGAGAAGAGTGAAAAGTTGGCTTAAAGCTCAACATTCAGAAAACGAAGATCACGGCATCTGGTCCCATCACTTCATGGCAAATAGATGGGGAAACAGTGGAAACAGTGTCAGACTTTATTTTTTTGAGCTCCAAAATCACTGCAGATGGTGACTGCAGCCATGAAATTAAAAGATGCTTACTCCTTGGAAGGAAAGTTGTGAGCAACCTAGATAGCATATTCAAAAGCAGAGACATTACTTTGCCAACTAAGGTCCATCTAGTCAAGGCTATGGTTTTTCCTATGGTCATGTATGGATGTGAGAGTTGGACTGTGAAGAAGGCTGAGCGCCGAAGAATTGATGCTTTTGAACTGTGGTGTTGGAGAAGACTCTTAGAGTCCCTTGGACTGCAAGGAGATCCAACCAGTCCATTCTGAAGGAGATCAACCCTGGGATTTCTTTGGAAGGAATGATGCTAAAACTGAAGCTCCAGTACTTTGGCCACCTNGTGAGAGTTGGACTGTGAAGAAGGCTGAGCGCCGAAGAATTGATGCTTTTGAACTGTGGTGTTGGAGAAGACTCTTGAGAGTCCCTTGGACTGCAAGGAGATCCAACCAGTCCATTCTGAAGGAGATCAACCCTGGGATTTCTTTGGAAGGAATGATGCTAAAGCTGAAACTCCAGTACTTTGGCCACCTCATGTGAAGAGTTGACTCATTGGAAAAGACCCTGATCCTGGGAGGGATTGGGGGCAGGAGGAGAAGGGCATGACCGAGGATGAGATGGCTGGATGGCATCACTGACTCGATGGACGTAAGTTTGAGTGAACTCCGGGAGGTGGTGATGGACAGGGAGGCCTGGCGTGCTGCAATTCATGGGGTAGCAAAGAGTCGGACATGACTGAGCGACGAACTGAACTGAACTGAACTGAACAGTGACCCTATATGCAAGACAACAAAAGAGGCACAGATGTGAAGAACAAACTTTTGCATTTGGGAGAGAAGGCAAGGGTGGGATGATTTGAGAAAATAACATTGAAACATGTATATTATCTTATGTGAAATAGATTGCCAGTCCAGGTTCAATGCATGAGACAGGGTGCTCGGGGCTGTTGCACTGTGATGACCCTGAAGGATGGGATGGGGAGGGAGACGAGAGAGGGGTTCAGGATGGGGAACACATGTACATCCATGGCTGATTCATGTGAATGTATGGCAAAAACCACCACAATATTGTAAAGTTAATAAGCCTTCAATTAAAAAAAATTTTTTTTTAAGTAATAGAGGAAAACTGAAGGTGACAACCTCAATTTTAATCTTTCACAATATTGATTGCTTTTATCCTTGATATATTACTTGATTTAAGAGTTTTGTTTTCTATAACTTTAGAGGATAAAAGATGAAATTAGTAATATTTCACAAATTTTAAGTTTGATTTTCCATATATTTTTCATACAAATATATTTTCTTAAAATGCTGCATGCAAACATTTTTATGTATTTTATAGATAAAAATTTATTTACAAGTCTGTGATTTGTGATTATTTAAACTGTTTGTTTATGCACTGTATGTTAGTCAGTATGTTGTGAGAAAACCAGAATAATTAAATAAAATATCAATTTGCTCTTTTAGCTGTATTAACTGTACACTTCTTCAAAGATCCAAAGGGATTCATTAATAGAAAATTTTTCCACTCCTCTATTGGGCATTATAAAACCAGAGATGACGTCACTTTCCTACTTCTCCTTATACATTTAACTTGGTCACACTTCACACTCCACCTGACCATCTCTGTGAGGATCACTGCTTCTGATGGTATGTTGAACCTGACAAGTAGACATGACTGAAGGAACAAAAGGGTAATTAGCATTCTTTACTTGCTCTACTTTCAACCATTCTGTTAGTTTCTCACTCTATTTCTTAATCATTTTGCCTGTTTTTAGTGAGAAAACAAATACACTTTTTAAAAGCTCCTTATATAAACTTATTTACAATAAAAGTCTTAGAAATGGATTTTCAATGTCCAATTACTGATGGAATAAAATATCAATAGTAAAGACTCTTTCTATATTATTGAATTATGTATTTTTTTCCTTGTATATATTTCTACATAATGTATAAATTACATATTTATTTAAGTATAGAAATGTATATGCACTTTGATTGGGACTATAGAAATTATCAAGTTCAAATACTTAAATGTATAAATAGAAATTTGAAAATTAAAGTAATATATCTTATAAGAAAATAATAGTAACAGTCAACTCTTACATAGATTGTGCACAAAAATAATTATAGATATTAACTCTCTAAACTAATAGTATCCATACTTATTCATCTGTAGCTTTTAATGTTCTAATTGCTTTATTTTCCCGATTTAATCCTTACCATAAATGATGTCAAAAAGTATAGTTATCCTTTTTATGTAGGGGGATGATCAATGGGAGGATAGAGGAAAATCTGGGTACATGACTATTGTCAGCTGAGATTCCAAGCTCCTCACCCCATGTCCCTCAGTTCTCTACCCTGATACTTTCCTGGGAGTGTGTGACTTGCTACACACAATAATAAAACCTCACTAGGAAGCCCTATCTTATGGAAAAGGAGACTCAAATATTTGATATAGGTTCCTCAAAATGTACTTTGGTTACTTTTCAAATCCCTATTGCATAGAATATACATCCAAAATTTTTGTAAGATTCCAGTTGGATTCTCAAAGCACAGTGGAAAATAACATTTAAACTGGCAACAGGAACCCTAGACATATAAATATATTTCTATTTTGAACTATAGTTTTAATTGTAGTAAAGCATATGGAGACCAAGGTGGAATAGTGGGATGTATTGAGAGATTATAGCTGATGTATGTACAGTAGTAGGTATGAGGCAGATGGCTGGTAAGAGCCTACTGTATATTTCTATTTTTAATAATTTACTTTTTGTGTTTAAGTCATTATCTTGGCAAATTTCATTGCACATTGTCATATGTCACTATTATTAGGAAACCTCATGACCTAAACTTCACCAAATCATTTGACCAACAGTTATAAATTATTTTTTTTCTGGTAAAGTCTAAATTATAAACAATTAGCAATCCTGTTTTCTACATGTTTATGGAATTTTGATTATCACAATCAGGTTGATGTACTCAAACACATAAAACATTTTTAAAGAACCTCCATACTGTTCTCCATAATGGCTGTACCAATTTACATTCCCACCAAACTAAACAGAGAACTACCATATTACCCAGCAATTCCACCTCTGATTTTATACCCAGAGAAAATTATAACTCAAAAAGATACATGCACCTCAATATTTATTGCAGTACTGTTCACAATAGCCAGGACATGGAAGTAAACCAAATGTCTATTAACAGAAGAATGACTAAAGAAGATGTAGTACATACACAGAATGGAATATTACTAAGCCATAAGAAAGAACAAAAGTGCCATTTGCAGTAACATGGATGGAGCTAGAGATTGTTATACTGAGTGAAGTAAGTCAGACACAGAAAGACAAATATATGATATCCATTATGTGTAGAATCTAAAAAAAAGGAACAAATTAATCTAAAAAACAGAAGTAGACTGCTATATATAAAATAGATAACTAATAAGAACACTTGCATAGCACGGTGAACTCAGTATCGATAATAGCTTTTGTGGATAAAGAATCTAGGAAAAAAGTGTGGGTATATGTATATCTATAACTGATTTACCTTGCGTATACCTGAAATTAACACAACATTGTAAATCAACTACATTGCAATAAAAAAGAAATACACACACAAATGCCTGCATACAGTATCTCAGTAAACATCTATTCATTTATTTCAGGTGGAAAAATTCCATGACTGACCATTAATCCCAAAGCTCACCTTGATGATCTAGATGAGACCTCATGGAAAACACTACCTGGATAACTAATCACTCTGGAAAGTCTGATTTCATCCTGGTGGGACTCTTCAGTCAATCAATTCATCCAATTCTACTGTGTATGGTGATTTTTGTAGTTTTTCTGCTGGCTTTGATTGGAAACATTGTGCTGATTTTTCTGATTCATTCTGATACCCACCTCCACACCCCCATGTACTTTTTCATCAGCCAGTTGTCTCTCATGGATGTAATGTATATTTCTGTTACTGTGCCCAAGATGCTTATAGATCAGATCACGGGCATGAATAACATTTCAGTCCCTGAATGTGCAATGCAAATGTTTCTCTACGTAACACTGGCAGGTTCAGAGTTTTTCTTTTTGGGTGCCATGGCCTATGACCGCTATGTGGCCATTTGCCATCCTCTTCGTTACTCTGTCCTCATGAGCCATAGAATGTGTCTCCTCCTGGCATCAGGTTGTTGGTTTCTGGGATCAGTGGATGGATTCATGCTAACATCCATTACCATGACCTTCCCCTTCTGCAGATCTAGGGAGATTCATCATTTCTTCTGTGAAGTCCCTGCTGTAATGAAGCTCTCCTGCTCAGACACTTCCCTCTACGAGACTCTCATGTACCTGTGTTGTGTCCTCATGCTCCTCATTCCTGTGACAATCATTTCAAGCTCTTATTTTTTTATTCTCCTCACCATCCACAGAATAAACTCAGTAGAGGGCCAAAAGAAGGCATTTGCCACTTGTTCTTCCCATATGACTGTGGTAATCTTATTTTATGTGCTGCTGCTTATACCTACATGCTTCCCAACTCCTACCACACCCCTGAGAACGACATGGTGGTATCTGTCTTTTACACCATGCTCACACCTGCACTAAACCCTTTAATCTATAGTCTTAGGAACAAAGATGTCATGGAGGCTCTGAAAAAAATTTTGAATATGAGACCTGTTAATCAAGAAAATATAAAGTAGACCAACTTTATGCTAATGTTATTTTTCTCTCAAAACATTAGAATTTTAGAATATTTTCCAATGATATTTATTTAACTTTCATAGCATAATATTTCATTCCATCTCACACTTAAGTAATTACTTCTGTGTACTACAAAGCTGATTTTAATTCCATATTCTTTCTCTACTTAAAATGTTGTTTATTTTTTTATTGTACCTATGTTGCACTTAATGACAATGATAACTACACTCTTATTCTACAGGACAATGTTTATATTCTTAGGAAACACATAATGAAAATATTTAGAGACAAAATTCATTAAGTGGTATGAAGTTATAAAACAAGAGAGAGGCTGAGAAGGAGAGGGAGAATGACAGAAAACTTTATGAAGCACATGAGTAACAATGGGTAAAAGTATGTGGATTTTTTTGTACATTATTATTCATGTTATTTTTCTGTAAATTATAAATTAATTCAAAATAAATGTTAATTTATATTCACCTCCCACGTTTTCTCTAAGTTTTATTTTCTGTCTGGTGGCTATGTAAATTACAAAATATCCCATAGAAACCATGCTTATTACTTTGTGGCTATTCATGACTTAGTTCAGTCATTTGCCACATTTATTGGAAGCTACATTGGTTCACATTCATTGGATCATAAAGAAAACAAGGAACTTTCATAAAAACATTTACATCTGCTTCATTGACTATGCTAAAGCCTTTCACTGTGTGGATCACAGCAAACTGTGAAAAATTATTAAAGAGATAGGAATACCATACCACCTTACCTGTCTCCTGAGAAACCTGTATGAAGGTCAAAGAGCAACAGTTAGAACTGGAAATGAACAACTGACTTGCTCAAAATTGTGAAAGAAGTATGACAGGCTGTATATTGTCATCCTGCTTATTTAACTTACATACAGAGAAAGTCATATGAAAATGCTGGGCTGGATGAGTTATAAACTGGAATCAAGATTTCCAGGGGAAAGATCAATAACCTTGGGTAGTCAGATGATACCACTCTAACAGCAGAAAGCACAGAGGAACTAAAGAGCCTTTTGATGCGGGTAAAAAAAGGAGAGTGAAAAACCTGACTTAGACTCAACATTGAAAAAACTAAAATCATGGCATCTGGTTCCATCACTTTATGGCAAATAGAAGGGGAAAAATTTGAAGCTGTGAGAGATTTTATTTTCTTGGGTTCCAAAATAACTGGATGGTGACTGCAGTCATGAATTTAAAAGACACTTGCTACTTGGAAGAAAAGCTATGACAAACCTAGACAGTATATAAAAAAACAGAGACATTCACTTTGCCAACAAAAGTCCATAGTCAAATCTACAATTTTTCCAGTAGTAATGTACAGGATGTGAGAGTTGGACCATAAAAAAGGCTGAGATCTGAAGAACTGATGCTTTCCAACTGTGGTACTGGAGAAGACACTTGAGAGTCCCTTAAACTGCAAGGAGATCAAACCAGTCAATCCTAAAGGAAGTCAACCCTGAATATACATTGGAAGGACTGATGCTGAAGTCAAAGCTCCAGAACTGTGGCCACCTTTTGCAAAGAGCTGACCCACTGGAAAAGAATCTAATGCTGTGAAAGACTGAGGGCAAAAGAAGAAGAAGACAGCCGAGGATGAGATGGTTAGATAGCATCATTGACTTAATGGATATGAATTTGAGCAAACTCTGGGAGGTAGTGAAGAACAGGGAAGCCTGGTGTTCTGCAGTCCATTTGGCTGCAAAGTGTTGGCCAAGACTTAGTGACTGAACAGCAACAAAATTTTTCCCAGGTCCAACCCTGAAAGTAGTTAATGGAAGTTCATATTCTCCATCATGTTGTAGGTTTAAGGTCCAGAACTGTATAGGAACTGGGGGAAAAAATGTTAACTCAGGGCAGAAGAAAAATTTATGAAAGTTTTCCTGTACCAGGTGACCTCTGATCTGAATTTTAAAGTATGTAACTATTAGACAAATAAAGGCAGAATAACAAATATTCAGACTTTTATTTAATACAGATTTCTTATGTTGTCTTCTAATAAAATAGCAGCTAAAAGAGTTAAAATATTTGTAGCACACAATTGCTGTCCCCAAATAACTTGAACTAGTAGTTGTATATTCAGATAGATGCTTTTAAATATATGCTTTGCTTTGATGAATTATGCGGTATGTACATCTTATAAGGACACATCAGTTCTGCCTCTAATATGTGAGTTCAGCCAAACCAAAGGGGCTGAGAGAAGACCCTGGAGTCCATTTTTAAATCTTGACCAGATGTTACTCTCAGGTGAGTACTGGAGGAGCCTTGCTTAGAATCAAGAATCCTCATAAAAGGTGAAGGTCATGAGCAAATATCATATGGTTGACTAAGCAAGATACATAAATATTCCAGTGGCACCTCCCCTCCTTTCCTCTTTCTTTCTAAAGACTCAATTATTGCCTTTTCCTGACTTAGAATTTTCCAGTTATAAAACCGTAAGATTTGTATTGTAGAAATTTTAAATTAGTGGTCAGTGATTGGAAATGTGCAATTCTGGAGGCAAGTATTCCTAATGAGTTAGGATGCTGAACAAATTGATATGCATTTAAACATGTTTCATAGCAGGAGGGATTGGAGAGACTATATTGAGAGTAACTGGGTCTTTGTTATACCTGCCTGTTTCATAAAACTATAGAAATGGTTGCATTTTTGTCATTTGTCCAATGTTTCTGAAGAATCAGATGGTTACAAAAGTACAGATTTTGTTTTCCTTTTGGTACACTCAATTATTATGACTAAAATTAAAAAAAAATGTACTGCAGTACTTCAGAAAAGATGTTAGAAAATCAATTTCCAGTATTCTTCTGTGGTCAATCTGAATGGAAAAAAATAAGTACACATTAATTTTAAATGTATTAAGAAATATTATGTATCACCCTTCCATCTTCTGAACAAAATGATAAAATATGTGATGCTTCCATTTAAAACACCCTGGAAATGGAAAACAAAATAGCTCAAAAAAATTATGTGATGTAGAACAGTAGTTTTATAAATATAACTTTTTTTTCCTTTAGTTAATTTTTATTTTTTAGTTTGTTTTGCTTTACAATACTGTATTTGTTCTGCTGTACATTGACATGAATCAGCCACGAGTGTACATGAACTCCCAATCCTGACCCCCACCTCCCCCCTCCCGCCCCACATCCTCTCTCTGGATTATCCCCGTGCATCAGTCCCAAGCATCCTGCATCCTGCATCAAACCTGGCCTGGCGATTCGTTTCACTTATGATATCACACATGTTACACTGCCACTCTG